>JASVEL010004350.1:0-117370 GCA_032618575.1 Nicotiana noctiflora
GTTTTCATCTATTACAACCCCGATGATCAGATTGACCCAGAAAGGTATCCATTTCGAATGGTCAGATGAATGTGAGGCGAGCTTTTAGAAGTTCAAGACAGCTTTGACCACAGCACCGATATTTGTTTTGCCCACAAGTTCGGGTTGTGATGCTTTCCATATTGGGCTTGGATAGTGTTGATGCAAGATGGCAAGGTCATTGCCTGTGCTTCGAGGCAGCTGAAAAATCCATAAGAAAATTATCCGGTTCATGACCTTGAATTGGCAGTGGTTGTTCATGCCTTAAAAATTTGGAGGCATTATCTATATGGTGTGGCGTGTGAGGTATACACGGATCACAAGAGTCTTCAGTACTTATTCAAGCGAAAGGAGTTAAATGTGTGACAGATGAGATGATTAGAGTTGTTGAAAGATTATGATGTTACTATCTTATATCACACAGGTAAGGCTAATGTGGTGGCTGATACGTTGAGTAGGAAGTCTGCCAGCATGGGTAGTCTCACTTATATTCCGGTCAGCTAGAGAGCGCTTGCCTTAGAGGTTCAGGCCTTAGCCAACCGATTTGTGAGGTTATATATTTCTGGGCCTAGCAGAGTATTGGCTTGCACGGTTGCTTGTTCTTCTCTATTGGAGCGTATTTGTGATCGACAATTTGATGATCCTTATTTATGTGTCCTTAAAGACACGGTTTAGCGAGGAGGTGCCAAGAAGGTCACCTTAAATGCTGATGGAGTTCTGAGATTGCAAGTGCGAATTTGTGTGCCAAATGTTGATGGACTTCTTGAATTGATTCTAGAGGAAGCTCAAAGTTCTCGATATTCTATTCATCCAGGCGCAGTAAAGATGTATTAGGATTTGCGACAACATTATTGGTGGCATAGAATGAGAAAGGAATTTGTGGCAGATGTAGCGCGGTGTTTGAATTATCAGCAGGTCAAATATAAACATCAGAGGCCTAGTGGTGTGTTTCAGAGAATTGAGCTTTCTCAGTGGAGGTGGGAGCGGATTACAATGGATTTCATTAATGGACTTCCATTGACTCAGAAGAAGTTTGATGCTATTTGGGGCATTGTTGATAGGCTAACCAAATCAGCCCATTTCATTCCAGTAGCTGTCTCCTATCATTCGAGAGGTTAGCCGAGATTTATATCCGGGATATTTTTCGCCTACATGGGGTGCCGGTATCCATCATCTTTGATAGGGGTACGCAGTTTACCTCGCACTTCTGGAGAGCGGTTCAGCAAGAATTAGGCACCCAGGTTTAGTTGAGCACATCATTCCATCCTCAGACGGAAGGTCAGTCTAAACGAACTATTTAAGAGAGGCTGCGATCGGCTCAGTCTAGGCAGAAGAGTCATGCAGACCGTAAGGTCCGAAATGTCGATTTCATAGTTGGTGAACGGGTAAGTTCCCAGTGTCGCCTATGAAGGGCGTGACTTGCATCCCATGGCAGGTGCGGAATTGTTTATAACTGGAGATTGTGAGTTGGTCCATCCCGAACAAAAATGTTTCTATATTAGTGTCACGACCCGGATTCCCCACCATCGAGATTGTGATGGAGCCTACTCGTGGTAGCTAGGCAAGCCAATTTACTCACCATCTTTTCATTAACACATTCATCCTGTTCTCAATTTAATAACCAGAATAATAATAGTAATAACATTAACTGCGGAAGTCTACTTCATAAATCTGAATATAAGTGTGAAATACTCAACATAAATCCTCTACCCAAGATGTGGAGTCACAAACTCACGAACTACTAAGAATAACTACACATAATGGTCTGAAGAAATAAATAATAACCGTTTGTCTCAAAATAATGAGACTACAACAATAATGAAAACTATAAGAAGAGACGCCGGGCCTGCGGACACCTGCAAGCTACCCCAGTCTCGAAAGTATGATCAACTCCCACGCAATCGATTTACTGCTGCTGCTCCTGATCGTAACCTGGACCTGTGCAAAAACGCACGAAGTGTAGTATCAGCACAACCGACCCCATGTGCTGGTAAGTGCCTGGCCTATCCCGGCGAAGAAGTGACAAGCCTAGAACCAGACACTCACGTAAACCTGTGCAGTTCTATATACATATGTACCACAAATAACAGAAATATTGAGCAACACAAATAGCAAGGGAAGGAACATGCTAGGGGAGCACAATCGAATATACACAATTAATCAGTAAGGTAAAAATAGAGTGCTACAAAACTGTTATCATAAAACAAGAAATTAAATAGTTGCGCGGCATCACCCTTCGTGCTTTTACTTTCATCCTCACCAAATAATCAAATAAAAGTGCACAGTATTACCCTTCGTGCTTTTACTCTCATCCTCACCAAATAAGCAAATACAAGTGCACGGCATCACCCTTCGTGCTTTTACCCTCATCCTCACCAAATAAGCAAATAACAGTGCACGGCATCACCCTTCGTGCTTTTACTCTCATCCTCACATTCATGGAACGGCATGATCTTTTGTGCATGATTTAATTAACAATGGCACGGAATGTTCCTTCGTGCATAAACAGTAAAACAGGGCACAGAATGATCCTTCGTGCATAAAAAGTAAAACATGGAACGGAATGATCTTTCGTGCGAATATAATTAAAAATTGCACGGCATCACCCTTCGTGCTTTATCACTCTTCCTCACCCAAACAACAGTAACAAACAACGGGCAAGAAGAATGAAATAAATAACAAGTACCATCCCGACAAGGGAGTAACAACAGTCATAGCAATATCCCGGCAAGGGAAAAATAACAACAACACAATAAGGTCCCGGCAAGGGAACAATACACAACCTTTACAACCCGGCAAGGGCTCAATAATATAACTTAGGAAAGTTCCACATTAGCTCACAACATGTATCACCAAAAGACTCACGGTCATGCTAGAATCTGGTGTATAGATGCTCGTCACCACTCATATACACCGCACTCGATCATTTAGCAATTAACAAGTTATTATACTCTCTCCTATTCCCTCAAGCTAGGATACATCAAACACTTACCTTAAAGCCTTAAAGTCCACTTAACCTTCAACTATTGATTTACCTCGTAACACAACCTCCAACTCGCTCGAATCTAATCACAATTGGTTCAATTACTTTAATAAATACTATATGAATTGGTTTGAATGCATAAAAATACTTTTACCAAAGTTTTACTCAAAATTTTCCAAAATGTCCCCCAGGCCCACGTGGTCGAAACTCGAGGTTCAGACCAAAATCGTGTTACCCATTCCCTCACGAGTTCAAATATATGATTTGTTTTGAAATCGGACCTCAAATCAAGGTCCAACTCCCCGATTTATGAAAAACTTAGGTTCTACCCAAAAACATTAATTTCAACCATGAAAAACTTTGATTTCATATGGAAAACATGTTTAGTGATGTTAAGAATTGAAAGAATTGAGTGAAAATCGACTTACAAGTTGGAATGATATTGCTCTTGAAAAATCGTCTATGGGGTTTTGGGTTTTGAAAGAATGGTGAAAAGAGGGTCTAAATTCGTTCAAGTATAAAATTGCACATGTGCGGATATGGGAATTGTGAGCTTTTGTTCGCAATTACAAACATGACAGTCCTGGCTTCAGACTTCGCATTTGCGAAGTATTTGTCGCATTTGCGACCCCCGTCCAAAAAGCCTGACTTCGCATTTGCGAAGTCTTTGTCGCATTTGCGACCCCCGTCCAAATGGCCTGACTTTGCATTTGCAAAGTATTTGTCGCATTTGCGACCCCCGTCCAAAATAGCTAGACTTCGCATTTGCGAGCCTTGAGATCGCATTTGCTATCCCTGCCCAGACCGCCCAGCTTCGCATTTGCGATTGATTCTTCGTATTAGCGAAGATATCAGCTGGGGAAAAATACCAGCCGTGATTTATTTCAGAAATTGCTCTCACGACCTATCCAATTTTTACCCGAGCCCTCGGGGCTCTAAACCAAACATGCACACAACCTCAAAAACATACCATGAACTTGCTCGCGTGATCAAATCTCCAATACAACAACGTTTTCATAGAATCAAGCCGCAAATTCATGATTTCTTCTTTTAAACTTCATAAACTTTCAAAGTTGGAACTCATAGTTCAAAACACGTCAAACGACGTCTAATTTCTGTCAAACTTTGCAGGAAGTGCTTAAACAATATATAAGACTTGTACCGGGCGTCGTAACCAACACACGAGCCCAATACCATGGTCTTTTAATCAATTTTTATTTTTATTTTCCTTAATAATTTTAGAAAAACAATTTAACAAAAAAATTCATATCTCGGGCTCTAGGCCTCGAAATCCGATTCCAGGCACATGCTCGAGTCCCATATTTTTCTACGAACCTCCCGGGATTGTCCGAACTTGGGTCCGAGTCCGTTTTCCAAAAATATTGACTGAAGTCAACTATATCAATATTAATATCAAAATTCTTCAAATATTTCATAGAATTCACATATTCTAACACAAAAATTTTTTGGCTACGCGTTCGGACAGTGCATGTAAATCGAGGTAATATAAAATAGGTTTTCAAGGCCTTCGAAGCATGGAACATATGAGGAAAATAGATAATTAGCGATTGATACACACCATATGTTGAATATATCTGAGCTTATTGTCGTGTCTGGGGCCTTGTGCCGATCTGTAGCATCCTTAGAGGATGAATATCATTGTGATAACATGCTCTGTATAATCATTGATCTTAGTTGTGCTTAATCACCGTTATGAAATGCTAAGTCATTTTCCTGAAGTTAAATATCTAAAGTATATTCTTCTTAACAAATTGGAAACTGGAAAATTAATTGAATCAGTACGTGACTCATATGCATACTATGGACTGAGTACGAATCAGTTTGCACGCCACAACGAATGTTATGATTGAGTAAGAATTGGGCTGCACACCGCAACGAATGTTATGATTGAGTATGGATCGAACTGCACGTCGCATCGTATGTTATGATTGAGTATGGGTCGGGCTGCACACCGCAGTGAATGTTATGTTTATATTGCACTTGGGCTAAAGGAGCCCCTCTGGAGCCGTTATCCATATTTGTTCCCGACTAAGGTACTTCCTTCTTTTGTCCGTTCGAGGAAAAACAATTTTTTTAGAGGTGGAGGATGTGACGACCAAAAGGGTCATCACCTGTTTTCCTCATCTGTTCCGTGCTTCTGAGGCCTTGAAACCCTCATTTTATATTGCCTCGATTTATGTGCATATCCCAAACGCGCAGCCAGAAATTTTTTATGTGGAAATATATGAATTCTGTGAAAAATTTGAAGAATTTTGATATTAATATGACTATAGTTGACTTTGGTCAACATTTTTCGTAAACGGACTGTCTCGAAATGTCCGTAGAAAAATATGGGACTCGAGCATATGTCCGGAGTCGAAATCCGAGGTCTAAAACTTGATTAAAACAATTTTTTTGTCAAATTATTTTTTCTGAAATTATTAAGGAAAATAAAAATAAAAATTGATTAAAAGACCATAGTATCATGCTCGTATTTTGGTTCCGATGCCCGGTACAAGTCTAATATATTGTTTAAGCACTTCTTGTGAAGTTTGGTAAAAAACGGAAGTTGTTTGACGTGTTTCAGATATGTTTGGGTTGCGTTGTGCTCGTTTTTCTTATGCTTCGACATCGTTTGTTCAAGCGTAAATGATATCATATTGAACAAATGAGTTATGATTATTGTTTTGAATAAAGCATTAGATCAGTAACGTAATTATGGACCCGTAGCAAAAACAATCATCGATTTTGGACATCGTATGAGGATTTTATGGCTATTTTACTAAGGTTGCCCACATTTTAGGTTAATGACGAAATTGCCCCTGGCGGCGTATTAAAAACATGCACCATTTGCAAATCTTAAAACCTACATATCGCCTTCATTATAAGGTCAAATTGAGTGATTCAAAAGCCTAAAATCATTAGAATGTCACAAGGAATCCATTGGGAGCAGTAAGATGCGTGAACAATATACCTATAATGAGCAGGACGAGTTTTCTTTTAATTTTTGAACGGGAAGAAGCTCTGAGGCGATTTTTAAGAGAGAAAATCAGTGAGTATCAATGAGGTAAGTGATTTGATTATTAAAAACTCATTTATCGGTGATTATAAACCACAATCCCATTCTTTAATTCATGCAAATAATAAAAAAAAAATAGGATTTTGGGGCCTGGAATTATGAGACTTTTAAGGGTCGATTTGAGGGGCCAAACAGACTTCGATTTTGGTGTTCTTTATATGTACGGACTCGTGGCGAGACGACAAATCCGTTAGTATAATTTTTAGAATTTTTTTACCAAGCGAGATCGGGGTCTATTTTATAATTTTTAGACATCATGTTAAAAATACTTTAATTCGGCAATTGGGTTGGTTTGTTGAGTAGAATTGATGATATTAAATAAATTGTGTATAGATACGATTAATTTGGAGCCAAATTCAAAAACAAAGGCATTGCTTGAGGATTGAATGGACTATAAGCTGTCGAGGTAAGTGTTTGATCTATCCTAGCTTGAGGGAATAGGATTAGAGTATAATAACTTGCTAATTGCTAAATGATCGAGTGCGGTGTATAGGCGTGGTGACGAGAATCTATACACTGGAGTCTAACATGACCGTGAGTCGTTGTTGGTACATGTTGTGAGCTAATGTGGAACTCTCCTAAGTTATATTATTGAGCCATTTTCGGGTTGTGAAGGTTGTGTTATTGTTCCCTTGCCGGGACCTTATTGTGGTTGTTGTTATTGTTCCCTTGCCGGGATATTATTATGACTGTTGTTACTCCCTTGCCGGGATGGTACTTGTTGTTTTTTCTCTTACTCGTTGATTGTGACTGATATTTGGGTGATGAAGAGTGATAAAGCACGAAGGATGATGCCGTGCCATTTTTAAGTATATTCGCACGAAGGATCATTCCATGCCATTTTTGATTATATTCGCACAGAGGATCATTTCGTGCCATTTTTAATTATATTCGCACGAAGGATTATTCCATGCCATTTTGAATTATATTCGCATGAAGGATCATTCCGTGCCATTTTTAATTGTATTCGCACGAAGGATCCTTCCGTGCCATTGTTAATTAAATCATGCCGTGCCATGAATGTGAGGATGAGAGTAAAATCACAAAGGGTGATGCCGTACACTTTTATTTGATTATTTGGTAAGGATGAGAGTAAAAGCACGAAGGGTGTTGCCGTGCACTTTTATTTGATTATTTGGTGAGGATGAGAGTAAAAGCACGAAGGGTGATGCCGTGCAACTATTTAATTTGTTGTTTTGTGATAACTGTTTGTTGCACTCTGTTTATTTTGCTGATGAGTTAAGTATATTCGATTGTACTCCCCATAACATGTCCCTTCCTTTCTATTTGTTTTGTACAGTATTTCTGTTGTTTTGTGGTACATATGTATATAGAACTGCACAGGTTTATGTGAGTGTCTGGTCCTAGGCTTGTCACTACTTCGCCGGGATAGGCTGGGCACTTACTAACACATGGAGTTAGTTGTGCTGATACTACACTTCTGTGCATTTTTGCACAGGTCCAGGTCTTGAGCAGCAGCAATAGCAGTAGTTCGGTAGTAGGATTTTCATACTCTCGAGACTAGGGTATCTTGCAGACGTCCGCAGGCCCGACGTCTCTTCTATATTTTTTATTTATACTGTAGTCTCATTGTTTCGAGGCAGACGGTTGTTATATTTATTTCAGACCATTATGTGTAGTTATTTTTAGTAGTTCGTGAGTTAGCGACTCCACATCTTGGGTAGAGGATTTATGTTGAGTATTTTACAATTATATTCAAATTTATGCAAGTAGACTTCAGCAGTTAATGTTATTATTATTATTCATGTTATTAAATTGACAATAGGATGGTTTTTATTAGTGAAAAGATGGTGAGTAAATTGGCTTGCCTAGTTACCACGAGTAGGCGCTATCACGATCCGGATGGTGGGGAATCTGGGTCGTGACAGTTTCTAAAATTGGCGTTATTTAAAAAATGATCCTGGAGCCGCACATAGTTTTTTATGGATTTTTTCTATTGGATTAAATTATTCATCGAAGTCTGTCATATTGTCATACTTCTGTTCTTCAAGATTTCCTCTACCGAATTGGCAAAGTTGATACTATTATTAATCTGCCTATATGTTAAGTTATTCATTGAAGTCTATCAGACTATCATACTTGTCACACCTCCTTTCGGCGTCACCGTACCCAGCGAAGGGCGTGGTAGAGGGAGTTTTTCCAATTAAAGGACAATCAAAACGGGATTCATTTATTAAGAGATTCAGAGTCGCCACTTGGGAGATTTTTGGTGTCCCAAGTCACCGGTTCGAATCCCGAATTGAGGAAATGTTTGACTCTATTTAACGGTCCGCGAACCAAAAATCCGGATAAGGAATTCTGTTAACCCGGGAGAAGGTGTTAGGCATTCCTGAGTTCCGTGGTTCTAGCACGGTCGCTCAATTATCATACCAGGCTTATTTATCTGATTTTTATAACGTGTTTCAACTTATGTGCGAATTTTAACTTTCAATCGCTTTTGATTGTTATTCTTATTGTAAGAATTATTTTAATAAAGAATTGCAACGTTATGAAAATATATCTCGAACCACGTCACAATCAATGTACCCGTGGTTACCGACACATTTTGACTTCGTTGAGATTTAGATTTGGGTCACATAAATGTGCACCCGAGTTTAGGAAAGTGATATTATTAAACTAACGCGCCTACAGCAACTACGTGTTATTAACATTGCGGGAGGCCATGCAAATTCGCTAGATGGCACGTCCCGAATTCTAAGTATTCGAATATACATGTTTACGAGGGGCGCCATGATTTGTGCATTATTTACCGGGGCTTTTCTCATTTATTTTAAAGGATAATCCTAAAGTAACTACATTTTCTTCATTTAAGTTTGTCTCTAAAAATAAAGTAGAAAAGTCCTAATTAACTACATGCTTTAAAAAATCATCATTCACTAGTTACCAGCTTAAGACCATTGTTAACGAAAAAAGAATATTATTAAAATTGAAACTACAAATAAAATACGGAATTGACGGGTAATATTTTTTTAAGAGAAACTAATTATCTTATGACTAACTCAAACCCACATTGTTAGGAGAATAAACCATTGGAATTAATTATTTGCAACTATTGGAAACTTACCTTAATTATAAATACTTATTTGAAAGTTTATTAAACTTCAACGTGAACTCGTCTTGCATGTTTCAAGCCTATTGGATTAATATTCTTAACCTTATTATATTGATTCGCACTTATTGATTCCAACTTACGTGAGTTTGAAGCTAGATTTTACTAATCTTTGCTAAAGATGACCTCAAGTTAACAATTGACAGTAGTTATTTCTTAATGACAGGATATTAATTCAAGTAATCAAAACTAAACTAGCATTAGGGATTGAAACATAAACTTCTATGATTATGAGCAAAACTAGGAGACTAATTCGCGATTCATCCTGTTTATTGTTAACACATGCTAATCACAGACCTTAAATTCATTTACCGCTTTAACTACTCTTTTAACTTTGACAAATAATCTATACAAAACCAAGATCAAACTAACTATGGTCCATAAGTACTATTTAGTTTAATCAACCTGACAGTCTGTTCAATTACAAGCGTACTAAACTACTACCATTCGTGTCATTCCATACAGCTCAGTTATTATTTGAAGTAATCCTTAGTTCAACTACAGTACAATCAAATCATAAAAAAAAACTCTGTAAAGAAACATGTTTAAGCATTAAAATAAGATAACATAAGCACAATATAGCTTCCATTTCATCTCATATCTTTAGCAGGAGTTGATACATCAACATAAGCTTGAAACGTGTACCTGGTAGTCGAAGTACAGGTAGAAATAAAGGAAGTCAACCACACCAATGTAACAACAAAAACAGCAAATTCACAGCAGCAATCTTGAAGTTCCAAACAGCCAGCAAACATAGGCCCAGAGAGTTTGTAAAATCAGACAACAACATTACTGATCTCGAGTTAAACAGAGATAGACCCGCAAATGACTGAACAATGTCAACAGCCTAAAACCCCAACCCTAAATGACTTAACAGAATCAAACACTCAGTTAAACTCCCACCAATGTATTTCAAATGAATTTCAACAATCAAGAAAAGGGAAAACTGGATCAGCTTTGAACTGGAGAACAAGGCAGCAATACTTTTGATATTTTTTGCAAATGGAACTAAAAAAAAATCAGTAGTAAAACAACACTTTCTGGTTTCTTTAGGTGTGTCTTTTGTGAATTCAAATCTCTGCCTTTTAAAAATCTGTGAGTGTATGTCTCTGTTCGAAAAAAAACTCTCATGTGAGTGTATATGTGTGTCCTCATGTCTGTGTATCAAGTCCTCCTTTTATATACCAAAACCAGAACGAGCAGCCCCCTTAAATTTGTCAAATTCCCCCTTTACTGCCTCGCACATGCTTCTTTTCAAACTTTTAATCTCTTCCCCCATGTGAATTCTCATTTTCCAGCTCTTAAGAGCACTCAAAAGAGTTTAATAAGCTAATTTCCTGACCAACATATTCCCTGACAGTCCATTTTCCTTAAAAAAAAACTATTTTATTAAACTATATCAAAATGCCAGGCTGAATCAGGCATGCCTGATTATCACATGGCCTCCACTCAGTTCAAACAGTTCAATTCAAATTTATCAAACCAACAAACCAATCTTAAAAATGCAGATAATCAAGCAGTGATTCCGGATGGAACCAATATTGAGCACTACTGCTACATTCCACATCCCCATACGACTAATCGATGAAACTTAAAACAATCAATTAACAGTGTATACACGATTAGCAGCACACCAACAAGCATACATGGGATTCAGGTTGTACTAATAGAAGCAGGGCATTATCATGAAACCAGTTATTCGACTAAACACATTCTAATCGATTACATGGTTTAAACATATGATCGACTATGAATAGAAGAATATTGTGACCAAATAAAAGGTCAATTTAGAAGATGGAAATATTTGAACAAATCAAAACTCAAATATGCTAATCAAAACAAATAACCAAGCATTAAACAGAACAAAAGAAAAGAAAGAAATTACCTCTGGAATTTAAAACTAGACGGGCCCAGGCTTTAAATCGGACTCGATCATTTTTGAGGTCGAATGGAGTTTAATTTAAGTGTTCTCAATTGAAAATACCTCAATTAAATTCTATTGGACCTCAAACCTCAATTAATTTCGTACAGAAGCCAGTTTGGAAAATTTTTAGGGTTTTTACGTTCGATTTGGGGTTCGAACGTTTCTAGCCAGATTTGAACCATACCAACGGTGGATTGGTGACTAGGGAGGTTAGGGGGTGACAAGGTATGAATTTGGGGGTTTTTGGTATAGGTTGAGCCTTATAATCGAATCTTCAAATGAAGATTCGAGAAAGCCCAGGCTGATTCGAGGTTGGCGGATAAGGGATTCGTGTTCAGGGGAAGAAGGGGGACCTGTGGTGTAATTTTGAAGGTGTTTGGCCACCGTCCGCCGCCGTAGGCGATTTCAGGCAGGTGGAGGACGGCGCCGTGAGGCGGGGCTCAGTTGATCTCTGAGAGAGACGACGAAAGACGGGTTGAGCTTGAGGGGGGCTAGGCTGTGAGATTGATCTTATATACGGGGGTATGGGATGGGATCCTGGCCGTTGAATCGATTAGGTTTGATGGACGGGATTTATTGGTGGATATCAAACGACGTCGTCTCAACTGAATGAGACTGGGTCGGTCTCAAAGGTGAACGGGTCGCTGGTAAAACGGGTTGGGGAGAGAATGAGGGTCATTGGATTCACTAGGACGTGGACGATTGAGATGGGTTATAAAGGCCACCTAATCAGGGCCGTCTATTGGATTTGATCAACGGCCCGCATATGGTCACCCATACGGCGTCGTTTGGAGCTGTCCCTGATGGTCTTGATGAGACGGACTGGGCTATGCACATAATTTGGGCTGGACTCTTTGCATTTTTAGCATTTTTTCAACTTTCTTAACTAAACACAATTAAATTAAAGCCACTTTAAACAATTTACCAGAAATGAAATTACATGCCTACTAATTAACATTTAAAACATTAACACAAATTGCACATTTAGGTAAAACCACCTGATGACAAGGAACGAAATGCGCACCCTTTGTAATTTTCTTTTTTGACCACTTTATGATTAATTAATTCCTACGAACGCACAATTAATACCAAAATGTCGTCAACACGTATTTTTGTATTTCTATTTATTCAAACAGATAGACATGGACACACAAACGCTAACAATAAGAAAAAAATAACATAAAATCCACAAACATTGCAATCAACACAAAACTCTTTTATTTTGAATTTTTGGGAGTAATTCTCATATAGGGCAAAAATCACGTGCTCACAATACTTTTGCTCTTTAGGTATTTATCTACCGGGTTGGTAGAGTTGATGCTATATTTATTCCACCTATCTATTAAGTTGTTCATCAAAGTCCACCGGATTAACATACCGATCTCAAATTTGAAACCAAACTTTCAATCACCTAAATCTATTTTTAAACCAAAAGTTAACTATAAATTATCAACATTTAAATATTTTTAACAATAAACGATTATTCATTTTTATTTCTCACCACCAAATAAGAATTTCAAGCTTTATAAATTGAAGGATTATGTTGTTCAAGTAAAAAAGGACACTTTGCTAAGACCGTAAAAAATAAGAATGTTCCTCCAAGATCATCCTTTTGGGATCACTCCGTGCTAATTTCTTATGATAAACCAATCCAAACGAGCACTAAGTGTGTCTGAATGTGTAATAGGCCAATTTTGTTTTATCCAAACAAAATTGAATATAAATTAGCACTCAAAATAAGCCAATTCAAAACGAGCACCAAGTGTGTCTGAATGCATACAAATTATTTTGTACGTCATTTTAACCTCATGACCATGTTTGAAGGCGATTGGCACAAAATGGACGATTTGGAAATAGTTTTAGCGGAATGTTTCTAAAATTGGCATTATTTAAAAAATGATCCTGGAGCCGCACATAGTTTTTATGGGTTTTTTCTATTGGATTAAATTATCCATCGAAGTCTGTCATATTGTCATACTTTTGTTCTTCAAGATTTCCTCTACCGAATTAGCAGAGTTGATACTATTATTAATCTACCTATATGTTAAGTTATTCATTGAAGTATATCAGACTATCATACTTTTGCTCTTTTGGTATTTATCTACCGAGTTGGTAGAGTTGATGCTATATTTTTTCCACCTATCTATTAAGTTGTTCATCAAAGTCTACCAGATTAATATACCGATCTCAAATTTGAAACCAAACTCTCAATCACCTAAATCTATGTTTAAAACAAAAGTTAAGTATAAATTATCAACATTTAAATATTTTTAACAATAAATGATTATTAGTTTTTATTTCTCACCACCAAATAAGAATTTCAAGCTTTAAAAATTGAAGCACTATGTTTTTCAAGTAAAAAAGAAGGACACTTTGCTAAGACTTAAAAAATGAGAATGTTCCTCCAAGATCATCCTTTTTGGATCACGCCGTGCTAATTTCTTATGATAAGCCAATCCAAACGAGCACTAAGTGTGTCTGAATGCATAATAAGCCAATCCAAACGAACACCAAGTATGTCTGAATGCGTACAAATTATTTTGTACGTCATTTTAACCTCATGACCATGTTTAAAGGCGATTGGCACAAAAGGGACGATTTGGAAATGGTTTTAGCGGAATGTTTCTAAAATTGGCGTTATTTAAAAAATGATCCTCGAGCCGCACATAGTTTTTATATGAGTTTTTTCTATTGGATTAAATTATCCATCAAAGCTGTCGCATTGTCATACTTTTGTTCTTCAAGATTTCCTCTACCGAATTGGCAGGGTTGATATAATTATTAATCTACCTATATGTTAAGTTATTCATCGAAGTCTATCAGACTATCATACTTTTGCTCTTCCGGTATTTATCTATCGGGTTGGTAGAGTTGATGCTATATTTCTTCCACCTATCTATTAAGCTGTTCATCAAAGTCTACCGAATTAACCAAAAGTTAAGTATAAATTATCAACATTTAAATATTTTTAACAATAAACAATTATTAATTTTTATTTCTCACCACCAAATAAGAATTTCAAACTTTAAAAACTGAAGGACTATGTTGTTCAAGTAAAAAAGAAGGACACTTTGCTAAGACCGTAAAAAATGAGAATGTCCCTCCAAGATCATCTTTTTGGGATCACGCCGTGCTAATTTCTTATGTTCTTTACTTTTTTTTCGAAATTAGCGTTTGGCCATAAAATTTTTAATTTTCACTAGAAGATGAATTTTGAAATTTTTCAAAAATTTTAAAAACTCCAAAAAGCTATTTTTTAAAAATTTCACTTTGATCTCTCACAAAAATTTAAAAAGAACCAAATTTATATTCATATCCAAACCCAATTGTAATTTTTAAATATTATTTTACTTAAAGAAATTTACATTTTTTTTAAATTTTATAATTTTTATGTCCAAACGCCCTAGCATTTGCAATTTTTTTTTTTTCAATATTGGGTGACGTTTAGCTCTAGTTTAGAAAGAGGTAATTTGGAATATGATTTGAAATAAGGTCTATATTCTTGGTGGAAGACTTGAAAATGTCATCCCTTTTATTTCAAGGTTGAAACTTTACCCCAACCATAATGGGCTAAATTTCAAAATTCTACTTAAAAAAAGAATCCCATTTCCGCAATTCCAATTTTAGCCAATGTAGGCCCCATCTTAAATATAGTCCACACAAAATCACCAAAAATACCATAAAAAGTGGGCTATGGTCCATGACGACCATATAATACATATCAAACCACTTGACCGAAAAAAGGGGTGTGACCCAAAAGACACACACTAACACACCTTCAATTTCACATAGTCACAAGTCATAACAATAATAAATGGACCTAAAAAGAAAGTCCATATCCAATACTACAATTTTAATGTTTTTGGTTTTCTTGTCATTGAACCTTACCACTTAATAGTCTAATACGACCCCAAAAATATCATAACAAAGGTCCAGTTTGGTTTTATCGGGTTCAAGCCCAATTCTCTTTCTCTCCCCTTTCTCTCTCTCCCCTTTCTCTCTCCTCTCTCCGGCTGAAACCCTAGATCTGGTTCACTATCGGAGCCTGAAAATTCCGGTAAGCTCCATTTTACTATCTGGGTTTTGCTCAAAATCGAATTTCTGTTATATGGGTTGTGCTCAAGATTGAATTTTCTCATCTGGGTTTTGCTTAATATCGAATTTTGTTATCTTGGTTTTGCTCAAAATCGAATTATGATATCTGAGTTTTGCTCAAAATCGAATTTTGATTTTTGTGTTTTGCTCAAAATCGAATTCTGATATTTGGGTTTCACTCAAAATCAAATTTTTTCTTCAGGTATAGTACCTTTTTTTTATAAATATTTTCTCACTTATTTTCCTTTTGTTCATTCCAGATTTGATTTATTTTTTACTTTTTTAGATATATTTTTAATGCTTTATTGTTTCAGTGTGAAGATCGGTCTCTGATATTTATATTTTGGTGTAAATGTGTGCTATATACTGTGTTCCATGGTTTAACATATTTTTCTAAAGTTTTTGTGGTAGTTCACTAAAGTTTGACTTATTTAATTTTTTGCTGATATTTTGAAAAAAGGATTTTTATAGTTTACTTGTTCCGGGCTTTAAGTTGAAGGTTGTTTTGCAATTTGAAGGCTGACTGTGAAATGGTTCTTGAAATAGATCAGTTGGTAGTAAGAGTGTGTGATATGGGCTTTGTAGATTTGTGTTAAAGCCCATGTTTGATCCATTTCCTGAGTTAGATCTAGTAAGTTTATGTTTGTATACTTGTTAGCCCATGTATTGGGAAATGTCCTTTCTAACCCTTATTTTCTTCAAAATAGAATAATACATACCCTCCTTGTTTTTTTTTTGTTTTCCACCCGCTGTTCGGTACCCAGTTTGGAGCCCCACTATATCAGGATTCGTGTCGTGTAACAGTGTATATTTTTCAATTATAGGGGGCTAAAAGTTGGCTCTTTGTGAAAATTTCCCAGTATTGCTGTTAACTTTGGGTCAGCTTAGTTTAGGGACGAGTTCGGACCGGGCCGGGCCTAATGGAGTTAAGTTTGGTCCCTCCAAGGTGTGCCAATGGACAGGGATGAGTTCGGGTTGGGCCGGGCCTTAATGAAGTTAAGTTTGGTCCCTCCAAGGTGTGCCAATGGACAGGATTCTTCAGCTCTGAGGAGCTAATTTCATGCATTTTGTTGGCTAAAGTTTTGGGCCTCCTGTTGTCCAAAGAGTGAATACTATGCCTGCTCTTCAGTGATGAAGTTGCAGCCTAGTAGTTGTAATTCGTCAGTTGCAGGATTAAAATCCTACCAATGACCATAGGCTGCAACACCATACTGAATCTCTTGGTTGAAAGATTCGAATACTACGTAAAGCCTTCCTCTTTTGTATCTTCCCTCTGTCACTTTTCACGGGCTCATTCCCTATCCAGAAAAAAGTTTAAAAGAATTCAGTATCTTATATACTCTGCAGCTTAACAAGAAGACCACGGAGCCACATGCTATTCTGCTTTAAACGGAGCAAAACACACAACTTTTACAATTCTTGTAAACCTAAGCCCTTTGAAGGATACATAATCCTTAGCAGAAATAATTAATGCAGTCAGCTAAGCTGTACCATTATCTTCTTTACTGGAAAAGAGGTTGGACTGATAGCAAAGGAGTGGTTTTCTCTACTATGGACTGAGGAGTGAGTGAGGTGTGTGCTTAGACTTGTTGAAGACAGAACACGTCGAGCCATTAAGGATGTCAAAGCAGATACTAGTTTCCAAAGGGAGGAGGGAGAGAAAGAATATACAGGAAGAGAGAGAAGTCCTAAAAAAGGGGTGGGGGAGGGGAAGCTTTTTCTTTGGATCACGCTTCTTTTTTGTTTGATTCACATTGTTAAGCCATAGTGGTTAACTCAATCACATAAGCATAATCAACGGTTAGAAGTATTTACTGGGTGTACTTTAGCAAGTATAAGTGTTTTCTTGGGAATATGCTAGTTGAAGTGTCAGTTGTGTTAATATTAAGAAGAAAAAAAGAAAAATATTAAAGCTCCTGTTTCTCATTAATCTTAACATGCTCATATAAAAGTTGATTACTTTTGTAGCTTTTTTGCGTGGATGTGATTGGTTCTCATTTTTTTTTTTTGGTTGATATTTTTGTTGCCCTATAATGACCACTATAAGAAATACCCTTCTTCCACAAGTTATCAGGCGTACTGACGCACACCACAGTCAAAGAGATCTTGAATTCCATAATTAGCAATGTTATATGACCCATCAGTATATCCATATTGATTCTTCTAGTACAAACGAATCTTAGTTTCGTTAGACTTATCACAGAAAATGTACACACGCATATGTAACTATGCCCTTTGTAACTTTGCATCTTCTGATGTTTTTTATAATCAAACACCTTATTCAAAAAGAAAATATATGTAGATGTACACACACGTATAGCTACCTTCGGGCTTTTTTACTTTATTTTTTTGTTCGCACTTCTTTTTCTTCAGTTCTGCTATGCGTATGATTTTCTTTTTCTTTCTCCTTTTTATCATTATATTATACAGATAATTGATAATTGTTTTGCTTCCTATAGCCTTGAGCTTCTGGTCTCTGATGGCGACACCAGAAACCCCTGCTACACCAGCAACCCCCACTGAGAATCATGAGATCGTGCTGAAAAATGAGATTGTACATGAACATAGCAATGAGATGGTGCCGGACGATGAGATGATTAATGAACATAGTCATGAGATGGTGCCGGAAAATGAGATGATACATGAACATAATCATGAGTTGGTGCCGGTAAATGAGATGATGCATGAACATAATCATGAGATGGTACCGGAACATGAGATGATACATGAACATCACATAGTGGTTGGCAATGAGATTGTCCCTGGTGATGAAATGGTTCCAGACAATGAGATGATCCCACTAAATGAGATGGTCCTTGCAGAACAACCCAACTATATCGAAACACCTCCAAACGATCTAGAAACACAACCCAGCAAGCGTAGGAAAAAGAAGTCAATAGTTTGGGAACACTTCACCATTGAAAACGTTGGTGCTGGAACTAGAAGGGCATGCTGTAAGCAGTGCAAGCAATCATTTGCATATAGTACAGGTTCAAAAGTAGCAGGCACTAGTCACCTGAAACGCCATATTGCAAAAGGATCCTGTCCAGTTGTCCTACGTAACCAACAGAATAATCAATCCAGCCCATATAATACACCTTCTAAGATGAGTGGATATGGGGGTAGTAACGATGCACCAAAAAGACGTTATCGGACTGCTTCTTCTCCTTACCTTGCTTTTGATCCAGACAGGTGCCGCCAGGAGATCTCTAGGATGATCATCATGCACGACTATCCTCTTCACATGGTTGAGCATCCAGGCTTTCTTACTTTTGTCCAGCATCTTCAACCTCGTTTTGATATGGTGAGCTTCAACACCGTGCAAGGAGATTGTGTGGCAACTTATCTTAGAGAGAAGCAAGCCATTCAGAAAGTGATTGGGGGAGTGCCTGGGCGGATCTGTTTAACACTTGATATGTGGTCCTCCTGCTACACTGTTGGCTATGTGTTCATAACTGGGCAGTATATTGACAGTGAGTGGAAAATTCACAGGAAAATACTCAATGTCATCATGGAACCATATCCAGATTCTGACACGGCTTTCAGCCATGCTGTTGCCGCTTGCCTTTCTGACTGGAGTATGGAGGGGAAGTTATTTTCTGTCACAATTAATCATCCAATTGGTGCTGCAGCTGTTGATAATCTTAGAGCTTTACTCTCAGTGAAGAACCCTCTTGTGCTCAATGGTCAGTTGTTGGTCGGAAATTGTCTTGCTCGAACTTTGAGCAGCATTGCCCAAGATGCATTTCATTTTTTGCATGGAACTGTTAAGAAAGTAAGAGATAGCGTAAAGTATGTGAAAACATCAGAATCTCACGAAGAAAAGTTTATTGAGCTCAAACAGCAGCTTCAGGTGCCAAGCACAAAGATGTTGGTGCTTGATGACAGAACGCAATGGAACACAACTTATGAGATGATGTTGGCTGCGTCAGAGCTAAAGGAAGTATTTTCGTGCTTGGATACATCTGATCCTGATTACAAGGATGCCCCATCTGTTGAAGATTGGAAGCAAGTTGAGATTCTGTGTACGTACTTGAAAATTCTCTTCGACACTGCCAATCTTCTGACTGCACCAACAATACCAACAACCAATACATTCTTCCATGAAGCGTGGAAGATTCAATTGGAACTGGCTCGTGCTGCAGCAAGTGAAGATCCATCCATCAGCAGCCTTACCAAAACAATGCAAGAGAAGTTCGATAAATACTGGAAGACTTGTTGTCTGATGTTAGCTATTGCTGTGGTAATGGATCCACGCTTCAAAATGAAGCTCGTTGAGTTCAGTTTTACAAAAATATATGGGGAAGAGGCTGCTACCTATGTCAAGATTGTGGAAGAGGGAATCCACGAGCTCTTTCTTGAATATGTGGCACTTCCTCTGCCTCTGACCCCAACTTATGCTGAAGAGGCAAATGGTGGGGATATAAAGCAGGAGAACGCCCAAGACCTCGGTGCCTCTAGTAATGGGGCCGGACTTACAGATTTTGATGCCTACATTATGGAGACAACAAGCCAGCAGTCAAGGTCAGAACTTGATCAATATTTGGAAGAATCCTTATTGCCTCGTGTTCACGAGTTTGATGTTGTGGGGTGGTGGAAACTGAACAGAATGAAGTACCCTACTCTATCGAAAATGGCACGTGATATCTTGTCAGTTCCAGTTTCAACTGTTACAGCTGATTCTGTATTTTGCACGGTAGGCAAAGTGATGGATCAGTACAGGTGTTCCTTGCGGCCGGAGACCGTGGAGGCCCTCATCTGTGCCAAGGACTGGCTTCAGAATGCATCAGTAGATACTTTACACACGCCAATTAAAATGGAAGTCCCGATTTAGGTTGTTGCTGTAATGTTTTGAGTAGATGTCTAGAATGGTATTCGTAGCTGACTTCATTTTCCTTTTAGATTGTAAAATTTTTCTTTTTTTTTTTTCTGTCGTCTGAGGATTGACAGTCTTTTATCATAATTCGGAACCATTAAGCTCTTTATGTGAGAAATCTATTCGACATGTTGCAATCTCCTTGTTCATTTCATTGGTATATGAATCCATAAAGCTGTACAGAAAACAGGAATGCCTTATGTTTTGTATTGTTCTTCATTATTAACTTAGACTGGCTGGTTTAGTTGTTCCAAATTTAATACTATAAAGTCAGAGATGGAGCTATCCAATTGACTACGGGTTTGGCTGAAACCAGTCGGTTTGATCCAGATCATATATTTGTCTATGTAAGAATTGTTAATTTAAAATCCAAAACTAAACTTCAAACCCATAACTCTCAACCCTGTATTCGCTGTATAATGTCACACCTATATTTCTCATATCATGACATGGTAATCAGATTTAAGAGGAGTTGGGATTATCAATTTCCTGCGTAATATGCATTTGATTCGAAAAACTACATAAATCAGTCGAAAAACTACATAAATCAGAAGAAAACTATCCAAAACTCGAAATCCTTTATTTTTTGAGCAGTGGCGTACGTTGCATTTTTCATGAACGGTATCCGTTAAAGAAGTGGATAAATAGACAAATCACTGTAAAGAATAAGAAAAGACTTGGGGAATTTGAACTACACCTTCGTCTAATCAACAAAAGCCCTATGAATGTCCTATGTAGAGAGAGAGAGAGAGAAATTATTTAAACATATGGAGTAGTATTTTTTGTTTTTGTGAAATGTCAGGTTAATCAATCAGCCTCCTATCTTATACTAATTGAAATACTGCAAATCGTAAATTTTTATCTTCGTCCATCTTCATGATTCCGGGCTATCGGATCCGAATAGTCTAAAATTTTGCGGGATCATAAATAATGGCCTAATGATGAATAGTCATGGCTTTAGCATGACCGTTCCTCATTTTCTGACCCCATTTTTTGCATTTTAAGGTAAAAAAAACTGGAATTCGGGCCGATTTTCAAATTTTGTGTGCTATAGTCCACGCCATCTGCATGAATCCGGACTACCGAATCTAAATCGCCTAAAATTTTGCAGGGCCATAAACAGTGACCTAATAAAAAACAGTAATGGCTTCGACATGACAATTCCTCGTGTTTTGGCATTTTATGGCAAAAATATAGAATTCGGGCCGATTTCCAAATTTTTGTGCCATCTACATGAAACCATGCTACCGGATCTGAATCGCCTAAAATTTTGCGGGGCACACCAAAAATGACCTAATGAACATAATCGTGGCTTCAACATGTCTGTTCCTCATTTTTGGCATTTTACATCCAAAAAGTTGTAACTCGGGCCAATTTCTAAATTTTCATGTGCTAGTTCACACCCTCCGAATGAATCCGGGCTATCAGATCCGAATCGCCTAAATTTTGTGGGGCCATAAAAAATGACTTAATGAACAATAGTCATGGTTTCCCATGACCGTTCCTTGTGTTTTAGCATTTTATGACAAAAATATAGAATTCAAACAGATTTTTATTTTTTTGTGTGCTATAGTCCATACAATCTACATGAATTTAGGATACCAAATCCGAACCGCCTAAATTTTGTGAGGCATCAAATATGACCTAATGAGAATAGTAATGGCTTCGACATAACCGCTTCTTATTTTCTGGCATTTTAGGGTCCAAAAACTGAAATTCAGACGGATTTCAAAATTTTCAGGTGCTAAAGTCCACACCATCTATATGAATCCGGACAATCGGATCCTAATCGCCTAAAATTTTGCTAGTCCATAAAAAAGGACCTAATGAACAATTAAAAAATTCATGACTTCGGCATGACCGTTCCTCATCTTTGGCATTTTAGTGCCCAAAACTATAAATCAGGCCCAATTTTTAAATTTTCGTGTACTATAATCTATGCCAACTACATGATTCTGGCCTAATAGATTCGAATCTCCTAAAATTTTATGAAACCATAAAAAATAGTCATAGTTTCTGCATGATCGTCCCCAATTTTTTAGCATTTTAGGGCCAAAAGCTGGACCTCGAGCCGATTTTTAAATTTTCATGTGCCGTAGTCCATGCAATGTGCATTAATCCGGGCTACCACATCCAAATCGCCACATTTTTTTGGGACATAATAAATGACCTAATGAACAAAAGTCATGAATTCAGTACGACCGTTCCTTATTTTTCGGCATTTTAGTGCCATAAAATTAAATTCGGTCAGATTTCTAAATTTTCGTGTGCTATAGTCCATTTTGCATGACCATAAGAAATGGCCTAATGATTGATAGTCATGGCTTCGACATGACCCCTTTTTTTGGGCATTTTAGGGCCGAAAAACTAGAACTCGGGCCGATTTATGAATTTTCGTATGCTAAAGTGCACACCATCTGCATGAATCCGGGCTACCCGATCCGAGTCGCCTAAAATTTTGTTGGGCTATAAAAAATGTCCTAACAAACAATAGTCATGGCTTGTGCATGACCGTCCCTCACTTTTTGACATTTTAAGGCCAAAAAACTGGAGCTCGGGTTGATTTTTAGATTTTCGTGTGCTATAGTCCGCCGTATGCGTGAATCCAGGCTACTGGATCTAAATCGCCTAAACTTTTGTGGGCCAAATGTCCTAATGAAAAGTAGTCATTGCATCTTCATATCCATCCATCATATTTTGGTATTTTAGAACCAAAAATAGGAATTTGGGCCGGTTTCAAAATTTTCATTTGCTATAGTGCATTCCATGTGCATGAATCCGGGCGACTGGATTCGAGTCGTCTAAAATTTTCTAGGGCCATAAAAATGATCTTATAAATAATAATCGCTGCCTCTCCATGACTATTACTTATTTTTTGATGTTTTAGGGCCATAAAACTGGAATTATGCCTGATACCCACTTTTCATATGCTATATAGCTCACGACTTCTACATGGACCCATACAACAAGACCTTGATCTCGTAAAATTTTGTCGGACCATAAAAAATGACCTAAGGAACAATTGTCACCACCTCGTCATAAATATTTTTTATTTTTTGTGATTTAGGGTCATAAAACGAGAAATTTGTCCGATTCCCAAAGTATCGTGTGCTACAACCCACCCCTTCTGCATGGGCCCGGGTGACTGGACTTGGACGCCTAAAATTTTGGCCGTACCATAAAAAATTACATAAGAAACAATAGTCACTGCCACGCCGTCCCGTTAGTCATTTTTGGTAGTTTAGGGTCATAAAATATGAATTCCATCAGATTCTCATAAATTTGTGTGCTATAGCCCACACATTCTGTAAGAGCCCGGGCAATAGGACCCGGATCGCATAAAAATTTGTTAGACCATAAAAATGACCTTAGAAATCATAATCACTGCCTCGCCATGACCATCACTCATATTTTGGCAGATTAGGGCTATAAGACTAAAATTCTGGTCGCTTCCAAGATTTTCGTGTGCTATAGCCTACGCCTTCCGCATAGACATGGGCGGCCCTGATCATCTAAAATTTTGCTAGACCATAAAAAAAAACTGAAGGAAGAATAGTCACCACCTAGCCATTACCGTTACTCGTTTTTAGCATTTTAGGGCCATAAAACTGAAATTTCGCTCGAATCTTAGGTTTTCATGTGCTATAGTCCATGCCTTCTGCATTGGCGGGCGATCGGGCCCGGATCACCTATTGTGCCGGACTATCAAAAATGACCTATAGAATAATAATCAATGACCTATGGAAAAATAGTCATCATCTCGCTATGACCATTACGACATTTTTGGTGTATTAGGTTCATAAAATTAGAATTCCGCTTGATTCCTAAATTTTCGTGTGCTATTACCCATGTCTTCTGTATGGGCCCAGCCCATCGAACTCGGATCACCTAAAATTTTTTTGGGCCATAAGAAATGACCTAAGGAACAATAGTCACTGCCTCGCCATACCATTACTCATTTTTTGGTGTATTAGGGATATTATATTAGAATTTCGCCCGATTCCCTAATTTTATTATCCGGATTGACAAATACTTTATAGAACCATAAAAAATGACCTAAGAAACAATAGTTACCACCTCTCCATGAACGTTATTCATTTTTTGGCGTTTTAGAACCAATTCCATATTTTTTATCTGTTTGTTACATCCCATGCCTTCTGCATGGGCGCGGACGACCGGACCCTGATCGCTTAAAACGTTACCGACCCATCAAAGACAACCTAAGAAATAATAATCACTACCTCACTATGACTGTTATTCATTTTTTGTTTGGCATTTTTGGGCCATAAAATTGCAATTCCCCATGATTACCACATTTTTCTGTGTTACAGCCTGCGGCTTCTCCAAGGGCCCAGGCGACCGGACCCGTATCTTCTAAAAAAAATTTGGATCATAAAAAATGACGTAAGGAACAATAGTCACCCCTTCTCCAAGACCATTGCTCATTTTTGGCGTTCTAGGGCCATAAAATAGAAATCCGCTCGATTCTTAAAATTTCGCGTGTTAGCCCACGCCTTTTACATGGGCCCGGACGATTAGACCCGGATCACCTAGAATTTTTTTGTGACGACCCGGCCCGTCGTCACGAGAATTATCACCCCGTTATGTTGTAAATGCATGTTTGATGATTTTATATCGGTGTTAGAGCCTATCGGGTGAGTTAGGAGTGAATTGGATTGAAAATGAGGCATATAGCCTTTTTGAAGGAAACTTGAATAAGGAAAGTCAACCTGGAGTTGACTATTTGGTTAGAGGGCTCGGAATCGAATTCTGATGATTCGGTTAGTTCCGGGAGGTGATTTATGACTTAGGGGAGCGATCGGAATCGAATTTGGAGGCCCGGTGTAGAAATAGGATTGAATTGGCTAAGGTTGAATTTTGGCGAAATCCGAACGGTAGGTGAGATTTTGATCCAGGAGTCGGAATGGAGTTCCGACAGTTGCAGTAGCTCCGTTAGGTGATTTTGGATGTGCCTGCAAAATTTCAGGTCATTCGGACGTCGTTTGGTCGGGTTTTTGATCGAATGTGTAATTCGGAAAGTTTTAAGAAATTTAGGCTTGAATCCGTGTGTAATTGGTGATTTTGATGTTTAGGATGGTGTTTTTATGATTGGAACAAGTTCGTATCGTGTTTTGGGGTATGTTGGTGGTTTTCGTTGAGGTCCCGGGGCCTCGGGGTGAATCCGGACCATCATCCGGCATTTGGAAGCAAGAAAAGACCTGCTGTAATCTGCAGATCACCGGGCAAACTTTTGGCCTTCGCGTTCGCGAGGGCTATGCCGCGTTCGCGTAGGCTGGGATCAGGTGACTATCGCGTTCGTGAGGGTTGGTGTCGCGTTCGCGTGAGAGGAAGCTGGGAAGCATCGCGTTCGCGATGGTCTGGGCCGCGTTCGCGTATAAGGAATTCGCAAGGCATCGCGAACGCGTGAGGCGTGTCGCGTTCGCGTAGAGGAAAAGTCCGGGCTGGGGAGAATGGTCTTCGCGGACGCGTGACGGTGTGTCGCGTTCGCGATGAAGAAGAGGAAAAAGGCATCGCGTTCGCGTGAGAGGCGTCGCGAACGCGATGAAGAAAATAGGCCGGCAGTGAAGTTAAGTTCAGAACAGAACCAGTCGCGGGTTTAATACCCAAAAACGCCATTTTTGAGTTCTAGAGAGAGAAACTCACGGGAATTGCTGGTAATTCATCGGGGATTCGTTGGAGGTAAGTTTTGTGGCTTAATTACATCATTTTAACATGAAATCCTTGGTTAAATTTCGGTAAATGGAAGATTAAAGGTGGGTTTGAGCCCTAGGCCTAAATTGAAGAAAAACACCGATTTGAGTGGGCAAATGGAGTCCGATTTTGGTAAATTTTATATGCCTAGACTCGTATCGAGATGAGTATTCCGAATATGTAACTTTTGTAATTTTTCGGCAAGCGTACCAAAAATCGAGTTTTGACAACTTTGAGAATTTTGATGTAAATTGAGTTGTATTGATTGGGTGTCGTCCCATTGGCCTAATTTGTTGTATTTTTACTGTATTTGATCAGATTCTACGCGTGCGGAGCTTGATTCTCGTGGCAAGGGCATTGCGGAGTAGTCGTCGCGCCGTATTGAGGTGAGTAATAGATGTGGGTAATGACCAGCGGGTTCGAAACCCCGGTATACCACTTTGTGACGCTGTATAGCGGCGAGACACGCACACTCTTGAGAGTGCGGGGTCGATCATGAACTGGAGACTATATATTAGTCCGACCTGTTGATACTATATTATTGGCTATTCTCGAGCCGTCGAACCTCCTTCTCGGATGGTTGCATATATATATATATATATATTGTGATAATGGCCACTCTTGAGTCGAGGAACCCCCTTCTTGGGCGGTTGAGTATACATGTGGGCCGTGAGCCGGTTATTGGATCCCGCGAGGATCGTTATCATTGTCTTATCATATAGACATGCTAGTTTACTACTAGTCCGCAGCTATTTTTGTTATTATGCTAATTCCAATCTCTGGAACTTGATATTACTGTTTTCCAACTGAAAAATGATAAAGCAGTTTTCAAAAACTACTTTTGAGCCTGCGAGGCTGTATCTGCATATTAGCTGACTAGTAGTGGATCGGGCTGCACGCCGCAGCAGGATATATGTTGGATCGGACTGCACGCCGCGAGAATATCTCTATGAGATGTGCTTGGGCTGTAGGAGCCCCTCTGGAGTCTGAACCCCCACAGTGAGCACGGGTACCCAAAAATTGGAGTCGGGCTACGCGCCGTAGCGGTCATATCATGCATTGCATTGCATTTAGCTACATCTGCTATTTGTTATGCTATTTATTGGTATTTGTTGGTACAGGTACAGTGAATATTGATTCTATGACAGGGTAGCTGATTATAGTTTTACAGTGCTTTATTGCGGATTTCTTATCTGCGCTGTCTTACCCTTGTTTATTACCACTGAGTCTGGCAGTACTCATTTTACTCCCTGCACCTTGTGTGCGGATCCAGGTACCTCTCAGCAGTGATCCAGTAGCTGTGCGAGGCGACGTTTGTGGATATTCGAGGTAGCTGCGGAGTCCGCAGGACCCGATATTCCTTCTTACTGTCTTGATGTTGTATTGACTTTTCTTTCCGCACTTGGTATCTTGTAAACCTTTATACACTTATGTTCTTTAGAGGCTCATGACTTTTGACCCTTCGGTCTATGGGAGTTAGTATATTTTGGGACTTGGTTTCCCCTCTGTTGTACTATTGTTTCATATTTTGAAATGCTTAAATGGGTTAAAGAGAGCTTCTAGCTCTGTTGTTGATATTGATTGGTCAGGCTGGCTTAGCAATGTGCTGGGCGCCATCACGACGGGATTTGGGGTCGTGACAAGTTGGTATCAGAGCCTAGGTTTACTAGGCCTCATGAGTCTTGAGCCGGTTAGTAGAGTCTTGTGGATCGGTACGGGGACGCCCGTACTTATCCTCGGGAGGCTGCGAACCTTTAGGAAAACTTCACTTTTCTTGAACTCTGTCGTGCGATCTTGTTGTCCTGAGAACTGAACTTCTATATTCTATTCTCTCGCAGATGGCGAGAACGCGAGCATCAGGACGAGGTGGACGACCTCCATTGCCACCTGTTAGAGGCCGTGGGCGCGGTCGTGCTAGAGTTAGAGGTAGGGCAGCTGAGGCAGTGCCAGCTGACCAGCTTCGTGTACCAGTTCAGGAGCAGGCCCCGGTGGTTGATGCTCCGGCGGTCCCATTCGGGGCCGGACTATATCTATTGCTATCCCCGGTCTTCGGGAGACTCTTGCTCGGATATTATCGGTGTGTTTCGGTTTGGCTCGGGTAGTTTCGGCTACCGCTACTCGTAGCGACATCTCAGTCAGGGGGTGGTCAGCAGACCCCTGCAGCTCGCACACCTGAGCAGGTTGTTCAGGGACTTCAGACGCCAGAGGCGGTCCCCGCTCAGGTGGTTGCACCAGTTATTCCTCCAGCTGCACCAGCTCCAGAGCATATGGTTCAGGCTATGCCCGACGACGAGCAGCGTCGTCTTGAGAGATTTGGTAGACTCCAGCCACCCCATTTCAGTGGCGCTGAGGGCGAGGATGCCCAGGGTTTCTTAGATAAGTGTCAGAGGATGCTACGTACAGCTGGTATTCTTGAGTCCAGCGGAGTCTCATTCACTACATTCCAGTTTATCGGTCCTGCATTTGATTGGTGGGAGGAGTTTGAGAGGCGCAGGCCTGCAGGAGCAGCACCTCTCACATGGCAGCAATTTCTACTCTCTTCCTAGAGAAATATGTACCTCAGTCTCGTCGCGAGGAGCTACGTCGCCAGTTCGAGTGGTTGATTCAGGGCGACATGTCTGTGACCCAGTATGAGCTCAGATTCACATAGTTGGCTAGGCATGCCACATGGATGATCCCCACTGATAGGGAGAGGATCAGGAGGTTCATTGATGGCCTCAACTACTCTATCCGTATTCTTATGACCAGCGAGCGAGTTCTGTCATCATCGTTTGAGCAGGTAGCTGATATGGCACGCTCCATTGAGGTGGACCGTCGCCGAGAGAGAGAGGAGCGGGAGGCCAAGAGGCCTCGTGGTTCAGGCAGTTTCGGTGGTGCTCCATCTAGAGGGCATTTCCAGCAGAGCAGAGGTCGCTCATCTAGACCTCCTCATTCAGGCCGCCCAGAGCAGAGCGGAGGTTCTTATGGTCGTGGTCGACAGGGGTTTCAGCAGGGTCGGTCATCACTTAGTGCCCTCCCAGCCCAGAGTGCAACACCTACTTCTCCAGCACCAGGTGCATGTTATGAGTGTGGTGAGTTTGGCCACATGAGGAGACAGTGCCCTCGACTACGTAGGGGCAGGACTCAGCAGAGGGATCAACCCTCATCTTCAGCACCATCTCAGTCTAGTAGAGGTGGAGGTCAGTCTTCTTGTGGTCGCCCCAGGGGCGAGGAGAGGTCTGGTGGAGGCCAGGCACGGTTCTATGCACTTCCTGACAGGCGTGATGCAGTTGCCTCCGATGCTGTGATTACAGGTATCATTTCTGTCTGTCACAGAGATGCCTCTGTCCTATTTGATCCAGGGTCCACATATTCTTACGTGTCCTCTTATTTTGCACATTATTTGGGTGCAACTCGTGGTAGTCTTGATTTACTTGTTCATGTATCCACCCCCGTGGGTGATACGATTATTGTGGATCATGTCTATAGATCCTGTGTCATATCTATTGGGGGTTTGGAGACCCAGGCGGACTTGTTATTGTTGGGGATGGTGGACTTTGATGTTATATTGGGTATGGACTGGTTGTCTCCGTACCATGCTATATTGGACTGTTATGCTAAGACAGTTATGTTGGTCATTCCTGGTATTTCTCAGATTGAGTGGCGGGGTTCGACTGATTTCGTCCCTAGCCGTGTTATTTCATTCTTAAAAGCTCAGAAGATGGTTGAAAAAGAGTGTTTATCGTATTTAGCTTTTGTGAGAGATGTGGGAGCTGAGTCTCCTAGCATTGATTCTGTACCTGTTGTGAGGGACTTCCCAGATGTATTCCCCTCAGACCTGCCGGGCATGCCGCCGGACAGGGATATTGATTTTGGCATTGACTTGGTGCCGGGCACTCGGCCCATATCCATTCCTCCTTATCGGATGGCACCAGCTGAGTTGAAAGAACTGAAAGAGCAACTTCAGGAGCTTCCTGGATAAGGGTTTCATCCGCCCTAGTGTGTCTCCGTGGGGTGCACCGGTATTATTTGTTAAAAAGAAAGATGGTTCCATGCGGATGTGTATTGATTATAGGCAATTGAACAAAGTGACGGTGAAGAACAAGTACCCTCTACCGCGCATAGATGATTTGTTTGATCAGTTACAGGGTGCAAGGGTGTTTTCTAAGATCGATCTTCGTTCAGGCTATCACCAGCTGAAGATCAGAGACTCAGATATTATGAAGACTGCATTCAGGACCCGATATGGTCATTATGAGTTTCTTGTGATGTCGTTTGGGCTGACCAACGCCCCGGCAGCATTTATGCATCTGATGAACAGTGTGTTCAGGCCTTATTTGGATTCATTTGTGATTGTGTTCATTGATGACATTCTAGTCTACTCCCGTAGTCGGGAGGAGCATGCTCAGCATTTGTGTATTGTGTTGCAGAGATTGAGAGAGGAGAAGCTATATGCTAAATTCTCCAAGTGCGAGTTTTGGCTCGAGTCCGTAGCATTTCTGGGACATGTGGTGTCTCGTGATGGTATTCGGGTTGATCAGAAAAAGATAGAGGCGGTGCAGAGTTGGCCTAGACCGACCTCAGCTACAGAGATCAGGAGTTTTCTTGGCTTGGCGGGATATTATCGCCGGTTTGTTCGGGGATTTTCATCCATTGCTTCTTCATTGACTAAATTGACCCAGAAGGGTGCACCATTCGTGTGGTCGGATGAGTGCGAGGAGAGCTTTCAGAAGCTCAAGACAGCTTTGACCACAGCTCCAGTGTTAGTATTGCCATCAGCTTCAGGTTCGTATACCGTTTATTGTGATGCCTCGAGAGTGGGGATAGGTTGTGTGTTGATGCAGGAAGGTAAGGTAATTGCTTATGCTTCTCGGCAGTTGAAGCCACGTGAGAAGAACTATCCTGTTCATGATTTGGAGCTAGCCGCCATTGTTCATGCATTGAAGATTTGGAGGCACTATTTGTACGGTGTGTCTTGTGAGGTGTATACCGAGCATCGTAGTCTCCAGCACTTGTTCAAACAGAAAGACCTTAATTTGAGACAACGGAGATGGCTTGAGTTGCTGAAGGATTATGACATCACTATATTATATCATCCGGGGAAGGCCAATGTGGTGGCCGATGCTTTGAGCCGGAAGGCGGTCAGTATGTGGAGCTTGGCATATATTCCAGCTGAGGAGAGGCCATTTGCTTATGATGTTCAGGTGCTAGCCAATCGGCTAGTGAGGTTAGATATTTCGGAGCCCAGCAGGGTATTGGCTTGTGTTGTATCTCGGTCATCTCTATATGATCGTATTCGTGAGCGCCAGTACGATGATCCACATTTGGCTGTCCTGAGGGACAGAGTTCAGCATGATGACGCTAGAGATGTCACCATTGATAGTGACGGCGTATTGAGGATGCAAGGCCGGATATGTGTGCCCAATGTTGATGGCCTTCGTGAGTTGATTCTGGAGGAGGCCCATAGCTCGCGGTATTCTATCCATCCAGGAGCCGCAAAGATGTATCAAGATTTGAAACAGCACTATTGGTGGAGAAAGATGAAAATGGACATTGTCAGACATGTAGCACGGTGCCTCAACTGTCAACAGGTTAAGTACGAGCACTAGAGGCCCGGTAGTGTATTTCAGCGCATTGTTATTCCCGAGTGGAAATGGGAGAGAGTCACTATGGATTTTGTTACTGGACTCCCTCGGACGGCGAGGAAGTTTGATTCTGTATGGGTGATTGTGGATAGACTGACCAAGTCAGCTCACTTCATTCCAGTTAGTACTACCTACTCATCGGAGCGGTTGGCATCGATCTTTATTCGAGAGATTGTTCGGTTGCATGGAGTCCCAGTGTCTATCATATCCGACAGGGGTACTCAGTTCACTTCTCGGTTTTGGAGAGCATTTCAGCGAGAGATGGGTACACGGGTTGAGTTGAGTACAGCATTTCACCCCCAGACAGACGGACAGTCTGAGCGTACTATTCGGATCTTGGAGGATATGTTGCGAGCTTGTGTGATTGATTTTGGTGGTTCGTGGGATGAGTTCCTACCACTTGCTGTGTTTGCCTACAACAACAGTTATCAGTCGAGTATTCAGATGGCCCCGTATGAGGCATTGTATGGCAGGCGGTGTAGATCCCCCGTGGGATGGTTTGAGCCTGGTGAGGTTAGATTGATAGGGACCGAGTTAGTCCAGGATGCTCTAGATAGAGCAAAGTTGATCCAGGAGAGGCTTCGTACAGCACAGTCTCGTCAGAAGAGTTATGCGGACCGTAGAGTTCGAGAGTTGTCTTTCATGGTTGGTGACAGAGTATTGTTGAAGATTTCACCTATGAAGGGTGTTATGAGGTTTGGGAAGAAAGGAAAGTTGAGTCCCAGGTACATTGGTCCTTTTGAGATACTTAGGAGAGTTGGAGAGGTGGCATATGAGTTAGCCTTGCCGCCCAGCTTATCCAGCGTTCATCCAGTATTCCATGTGTCTATGCTCCGGAAGTACATTGGAGATCCGTCTCATGTATTAGATTTCAGGTACCATTCAGCTTGATGGTGATCTATCCTATGATGTGGAGCCTATTGCCATTTTGGGACGTCGGGTGAGAAAATTGAGGTCTAAGGAGATTGCATCAGTTAAGGTTCAGTGGAGAGGTCGACCCGTGGAGGAGGCCACTTGGGAGATCGAGCGGGAGATGCGGAGCAGATATCCTCACTTGTTTGAGACTTCGGGTATGTTTCTTGACCCGCTCGAGGACGAGCGTTTGCTTAAGAGGGGGAGAATGTGACGACCCGGCCCGTCGTCACGAGAATTATCACCCCGTTATGTTGTAAATGCATGTTTGATGATTTTATATCGGTGTTAGAGCCTATCGGGTGAGTTAGGAGTGAATTGGATTGAAAATGAGGCATATAGCCTTTTTGAAGGAAACTTGAATAAGGAAAGTCAACCTGGAGTTGACTATTTGGTTAGAGGGCTCGGAATCGAATTCTGATGATTCAGTTAGTTCCGGGAGGTGATTTATGACTTAGGGGAGTGATCGGAATCGAATTTGGAGGCCCGGTGTAGAAATAGGATTGAATTGGCTAAGGTTGAATTTTGGCGAAATCCCAACGGTAGGTGAGATTTTGATCCGGGAGTCGGAATGGAGTTCCGACAGTTGCAGTAGCTCCGTTAGGTGATTTTGGATGTGCCTACAAAATTTCAGGTCATTCGGACGTCGTTTGGTCGGGTTTTTGATCGAATGTGTAATTCGGAAAGTTTTAAGAAATTTAGGCTTGAATCCGTGTGTAATTGGTGATTTTGATGTTTACGATGGTGTTTTTATGATTGGAACAAGTTCGTATCGTGTTTTGGGGTATGTTGGTGGTTTTCGTTGAGGTCCCGGGGGCCTCGGAGTGAATCCGGACCATCATCCGGCATTTTGAAGCAAGAAAAGACCTGCTGTAATCTGCAGATCACTGGGCAAACTTTTGGCCTTCGCGTTCGCGAGGGCTATGCCGCGTTCGCGTAGGCCGGGATCAGGTGACTATCGCGTTCGCGAGGGTTGGCGTCGCGTTCGCGTAAGAGGAAGCTGGGAAGCATCGCGTTCGCGATGGACTGGGCCGCGTTCGCGTATAAGGAATTCGCAAGGCATCGCGAACGCGTGAGGCATGTCGCGTTCGCGTAGAGGAAAAGTCCGGGCTGGGGAGAATGGTCTTCGCGGACGCATGAAGGAATGACGCGTTCGCGATGAAGAAGAGGTAAAAGGCATCGCGTTCGCGTGAGAGGCGTCGCGAACGCGATGAAGAAAATAGGCCGGCAGTGAAGTTAAGTTCTGAACAGAACCAGTCGCGGGTTTAATACCCAAAAACGCCATTTTTGAGTTCTAGAGAGAGAAACTCACGGGAATTGCTGGTAATTCATCGGGGATTCATTGGAGGTAAGTTTTGTGGCTTAATTACATCATTTTAACATGAAATCATGGGTTAAATTTCTGTAAATGGAAGATTAAAGGTGGGTTTGAGCCCTAGGCCTAAATTGAAGAAAAACACTGATTTGAGTGGGCAAATGGAGTCCGATTTTGGTAAATTTTATATGCCTAGACTCGTATCGAGATGAGGATTCCGAATATGTAACTTTTGTAATTTTTTGGCAAGCGTACCGAAAGTCGGGTTTTGACAACTTTTAGAATTTTGATGTAAATTGAGTTGTATTGATTGGGTGTCGTCCCATTGGCCTAATTTGTTGTATTTTTACTGTATTTGATCGAGATTCTACGCGTGCGGAGCTTGATTCTCGTGGCAAGGGCATTTCGGAGTAGTCGTCGCGCCGTATTGAGGTGAGTAATAGATGTGGGTGATGACCAGCGGGTTCGAAACCCCGGTATACCACTTTGTGACGCTGTATAGTGGCGAGACACGCACACTCTTGAGAGTGCGGGGTCGATCATGAACTGGAGACTATATATTAGTCCGACCTGTTGATACTGTATTATTGGCTATTCTCGAGCCGTTGAACCTCCTTCTCGGATGGTTGCATATATATATATTGTGATAATGGCCACGCTTGAGCCGAGGAACCCCCTTCTTGGGCGGTTGAGTATACATGTGGGCCGTGAGCCAGTTATTGGATCCCGCGAGGATCGTTATCATTATCTTATCATATAGACATGCTAGTTTACTACTAGTCCGCAACTATTTTTGTTATTATGCTAATTCCAATCTCTGGAACTTGATATTACTGTTTTCCAACCGAAAAATGATAAAAGAGTTTTCAAAAACTATTTTTGGGCCTGCGAGGCTGTATCTGCATATTAGCTGACTAGTAGTGGATCGGGCTGCACGCCGCAGCAGGATATATGTTGGATCGGACTGCACGCCGCAGGAATATCTCTATGAGATGTGCTTGGGCTGTAGGAGCCCCTCCGGAGTCTGAACCCCCACAGTGAGCACGGGTACCCAAAATTGGAGTCGGGCTACGCGCCGTAGCGGTCATATCATGCATTGCATTGCATTTAGCTACATCTGCTAGCTGTTATGCTAATTATTGGTAATTGTTAGTACAGGTACAGTGAATATTGATTCTGTGACAGGGTAGCTGATTATAGCTTTACATAGTGCTTTATTGCGGATTTCTTATCTGCATTGTCTTACCCTTGTTTATTACCACTGAGTCTGGCAGTACTCATTTTACTCCCTGCACCTTGTGTGCAGATCCAGGTACCTCTCAGCAGTGATCCAGTAGCTGTGCGAGGCGACGTTTGTGGATATTCGAGGTAGCTGCAGAGTCCGCAGGACCCGATATTCCTTCTTACTGTCTTGATGTTGTATTGACTTTTCTTTCCGCACTTGGTATCTTGTAAACCTTTATACACTTATGTTCTTTAGAGGCTCATGACTCTTGACCCTTCGGTCTATGGGAGTTAGTATATTTTGGGACTTGGTTTCCCCGTTGTTGTACTATTGTTTCATATTTTGAAATGCTTAAATGGGTTAAAGAGAGCTTCTAGCTCCGTTGTTGATATTGATTGGTCAGGCTGGCTTAGCAATGTGCTGGGCGCCATCACGACAGGATTTGGGGTCGTGACATTTTTGGACCATAAAAAATGTCTGAATGAACATTTGGCACCCACTTTCCATGATCGTTACTCATGTTTTGGTGTTTTAGGGCGATAAAATTGAAATTCCACCTAGTTCCCATAATTTTGTATGCTATAGCGCACACTTTCTGCAAGGGTCCAAGGGATCAAACCCTGATCGTTTAAAAGTTTACCATATGATAAAAAATAACCTATGGAACAATAGTCACCGCCATGCCATGACTCTTAATTGTTTTTTGGGTGTTTTAGTGCCATAAACTAGAATTTCGCCAGATTCTCAGATTTTTATATGCTATAGCCCTTGCCTTTTACATGGCTCGAGCAACCAGACCTGAATTACCTAAAATTTTTCCGGACCAACAACAATGATCTAAGTAACAAATAATAGTCACCGCCTCGCCTCGACTGTTACTCGTTTTTTGTGTTTAAGAGTTACAAAACTAAAATTCCCACGTTTCCTAGATTTTTGTGTGCATAGACCATGCCTTCTATATGGGCCTAGATGAATGGACCTGAATTGTCTATAATTTTGCCGGACCATAAAAAATGACGTAAGTAATAATAGTAACCGCCTTGCCATGTCTGTTCTTTATTTTCTGGCATTTTAGGGTCACAAAACTGGAATTCTGCCCTACTTTCAGACTTTTGTGCGCTATAGCCCATGACTTCTGCATGGGTCCGGGCGACTGGACCTTGATCAGCTAAAATTTATCCATACTATCAAAAAAACCTAAGGAATAATAGTTATCACCTCTCCATAACCATTACTCATTTTTAGCGTTTTAGGGCCATAAAACTAGAATTTTTTACGATTCCTTAATTTTCGTATGCTATAACCCACACCTTCTGTATGGGCCCTGGTAACCGTACCTGAATCGCTTAAAATTTTGTCGCACCACCAAAAGCCCTAAGGAAAAATAGTCACCTCTTTGCAATGTCCGTTGCTTGTATTCAAGTATTTTAGGACCATAAAATCAGAATTTCGTCCGATTTCTAGATTTTCGTGTGCTACAGGCTATAGCCTATGCCTTTTGTATGGGCCTTGGCGAAATGACCCAAGATCGCCAAAAATTTTGCCTGATAATAGATATTGACTTAAAGAATAATAGTCACCCCCCTAGCCATGATCGTTACTCATTTTTTGGCGTTTTAGTGTCCTAAAATAGGAATTCTACCCGATTTCCAGATATTCACGTGCTATTCCGTGCCTTCTGCATTGCTCGGGTGACCGGAACTGGATTACCTAAAATTTTACCATGAAAAATGACCAAAGGAATAAAGGTCACCTCCTCACCATGACGTTACTCATTTCTTGGTGGTTTAGGTCCATAAAACTAGAATTCCACGCGATTCCTAGATTTTTATGTGTAATAGCCCACGCCTTTTGCATGGGCTCGGGCGACTGTACCCCAATCGCCTAAAATATTGTTGGACCATAAAAAATGACCTAACAAACAATTGTCACCGCCTCGCCTCAACCATTACTCTTTTTTTTTTTTGCATTGTAAGATCATAAAACTGGAATTTTGCCAAATTTTTAGATTTTCATGTGCTATAGTCCATGCCTTCAGCATGTTACTGGCTACCAGATCCCCTAACCTTTTCCATAACATGTGACCTAAATAACAATAATAACTGGCTCTCTATGACCGTTACTCATTTTTGGTATTTTAGGGATATAAAATTATAATTTTGCTCGATTTATGAATTTTTGTGTGCTATATGGCCCACGCCTTCTGCACGGGCTCAGGCGACCTAATTTTGATTGCCTAAAAGTTTGTTGGAACATCAAACACCATGTAAGGAATATTAGTAACCGCCTCACCATAACCGTTCATTAATTTTTGGCGTTTTTGGGTCGTAAAATTGGAGTTCCGCTCAACTCCAAGATTTTCATGTGCTATAGCCTACGCTATGACTGGGCAACCTGACCCATATCTCCTAAAACATTGCCAGAAAGGCCCGAGTGACCTGACCCAAATCACCTAAAATATAGCCAAACCATCATAAACGACTTAAGGAACTAATGTCAATACCTCACCATGACTATTACTCATTTTTGGTTTTCTTGGGCCATAAAATTGAAATTTTGCCTCGTTCTCAGATTTTTCTAAGCTATAGCCCATGCCTTCTGCATGAGCCTGAGCAACCGGATCTTGATCGGCAATATTTTTTCTAGACCATCAAAAATGACAAAAAAAGTATATTCACCACCTCTCGATGAATGTTATTCTTTTTTGGTGTTTTATGGCGATAAAACTAGGCTAGGGCAACTGAACCTGTATCGCCTAAAGTATTGCAGGACCATCTATAACAACCTAAACAATAGTCACTGGCACGACATGACCGTTACTCATTTGTTGGTATTTTAGAGCCACAAAAATAGAATTTCGTCCGATTACCTAATTTTGTATAGCCTACCCCTTCGACATGGTCCTGGGCGATCGGACCCGGATCCCCTAAAAGTTTATAAAATCATAAAAAATAACCTAAGGATAATAGTCACCAGCTCGTGATTATGATAATAAGGTCGAGGGCCTGAGATTGTGCGCCATGAGGTGGCTTGATATTGGTAGGAGGCCGAGAGCTTGTTTATAATGCCACGAGGTGGCTTGATATTACGCTTGGGCCATAAGGGGCCCCTATAGTTGTCTGCATACCCCCAGTGAGCGTGGATACCCATTGGGATGTGAGATATAGCCCGGGGGGCTAATATTGTACTATGTGATAGCTCGAGGGGCTGGTATTGTTCTGTGCGATTGCCCGAGGGGCTGGTACCGTTCTATGTGATAGCCCGAGGGAATGGTATTGTTGTGAGATATTGCCTGAGGGGCAGAGTTGTTGACATTGTGCCCAAGGGGCGAACCGTTATGTGTTTATCTTTCATATTTACTTGTCATTTTGTTAAACTATGGTATTTGTGCCGGATAGGCAGATTTTCTGTGTTTATCTGCACTAACTAATTTGCATAACTGTTGAAAAGTCATTTTCAAAAGAAGTTTGAACTTTGTTTAAGAGATTTCACAGCTTCATTGCTTTTTTAAAATGGTTTTATGTTGCTTCTATACAACATGTTGATATGGTTTACATGATTTCTTACTACTCAGTTGTTATTTATTTTTATTACTCACTCCTTGCACCCTGTGTGCAGATTCAAATATTTATGATCCGGTAGCGGGTATTGGTTGATCAGATGCAGAGTCATTGTAGTTTAGCAAGGTAGCTGACGGCGTCTGCATCACTGCTTTTCTCCCTCTTTATTTCATATATCTCTTCTCAGTATATTTTGAAATTTTTAGTTGTTGTTAGACCCCAATAGACGCTTGTGACTTGTGACATCCCGATGTCGGGCTGTATGTATTTCTGCAGTGTTCATTTAAACTCATGTTATGTAATATCTGATTAATTGAAAAGACATTAAATTGACTAATTTAAATTATTGAATTGAATTGGGAATTGTGTCAGCTTACCTTGTCTTCACGAGAGGCGTCATCACGACACAATCCGGTTTGAGGTCGTGACAATTTTAGGGTTTCTTCTCTTCAAACCAATTTTTTCCCTAAATTCGTAAGTAAAACTAAATATTTTTGCTTCCAACAATTATCATAGATCTAATTTAGCTAAGAACAATTAATTTTTACAAATTAAACTAGGAGCAATTAAACAAAATCAGCGTATATAAAAAAAATTAATAAAGAAAGGAGAGAGAAACCTACTTGGGAGGCGGAGGTCGCTGGCGGTGGAGCTGCTGCCGTCGGTGGGTGTCGTTGGCGTTGGTGGCGCCGCTACTGCTAGGAGTCGGAGTTGGGGTAAGTATGAGAAAGAAAAGAGAGATTTTGGGAAATTTTTTGAAGAAAATAAGAGAATGGGAGGGGAAATCCTATTTTGACGCTGGAATTAGAAATAGCGACCAACTTTGGTCGCTATTTCGGTAGCAAAATATGTTTTGACTTTTTGACCAAAATAGAGACCAGAGTTGGTCGTTATTTCAAAAAAAATTAAATTACTTTTAATTCAATTTAAAATTATGTATGTATGTAGTATAAATTTAGGATTTAAATTCAATTTAAGATATATATATACATATATATATATATATATATATATATATATATATATATATATATATATATATATATATATATATATATATATATATATATATATATATATATATACACACACACACACGCTATAGTATGTATTATATTTGATCGCTAATTTTAAATTATATTTATTTATATTTTATAATTATTTTAAAATAATATCATAATTATTAAAATTTTATAAGTGGGTCCCTTTTAGCGATCAACGTTGATCGCTAATCTCAGTATTTTTTTGACCAAGCAAGTCTGACCAGTACAGTCAATATCTGACAAATTATCGACCAAATAGTAGCCAAAATTGGTCGCTAATGTATTTAAAATAATTATTTTATTATTTTAACCAATTTAGCGACCAACATTGGTCGCTTTTCTTGACAGACCAACTTCAGTCGCTAAAATTTGGTCGCTTTTTTTGGAATTCTAGTAGTGGTTGACGGATATCCGCTACTTTATCAAAGAGATTTTTTAAGAAAGTTGCGGGCAAAAGAATTTGTATTTTTCTATTTTTGAAGTACGATAAATTGTAATTTGATGCTTTTAATTTTAAGAGAGAGATTTGAAAGAGAGAGAAAATTTAAATAAGTTAACTATTATGTGTACAGATTAGTTAATTTAAAAGAAGTAAACTATAAAAGGAGGGGAGAAAGAGATAATGTGTTTTGAAACCACAACATCTAGCAACAAAAGAAACTTAAGTTCTCCACATAACCACTCCTCTAGTTCACCTCTTTGAGTTTGGAAGTCCCAAGAAAGATATTTGACGGGTCACAGATGTATGCAAAGAGATACATAAGAGAGAGATATATACATAATTTTTGTCGAGGCTAACAGGTCCCGTTAGCCCTCAAGCTCAAGTAGCGTCTCGCCTCTGCCATACTTACGAAGTTTCGGGCCAACCGTCCATTAAAAAATCCTACATAATCAATATGTACTAATACACACGAAAAGTGAAAATAATTACTATTTTTTATAACATCTAAGAAGAAGAGAAGAAGAAAGGAGAAAGAAAAAGTCTGAAATTGTCTCTAATTTGAGTACTAGCTAGTTAAATAATTTTTAGAAAGTGAATACAAGTTATAGGTCCGGAAACATTCTCTTTATCTTCTTTGGGCATAGATAATATCTCAGTACATTTTACCTTCTCAAGACCCTACTTGTATTATACTTTATTGTTAGGTATAAATTAGGGTGACCAAATAAGACATTCCGTAAAATTTATACTGTGCTTTTTATTACTAGTAATTCCGTCCTCGATGAGATTTGTGAATATTGTATGGACTAGATTGTTTGGTTCAATCAATAATGTGTCCAAAATTCTATGGTCCTACTTATCTCATTTTGACGATTTTTCTCTGTTTGATATCTGCATCTAAAATTACAATCTTCAAATTTTACTGTCTACACTCCTGAATATCTTACTTGGGTTAATATACCATATATCCTTATGTTTCAATATTAGTTTATTAATATACCTATGTGTTCATTAAAATTTAATAACTTTAGTTTAAATTTTATAGTTGTATTAAAAAGTTCATGTACAAAAATATTTCCATAAAGTTTTTCTTATAACACAAACAAACGATTTTAATAAACTAAATTAGACAAGATTAAAGATTGAAAAATAAGTCCACTTAAAGATAAAAATTTACTTGGTTCTTCACTTCTTTGCAACAAATGACATTGAAACAATAATACACTGAAATAATTTCATAAATAAATCGCTATTCAACAACAGCACAATCCACAAAGATACAATTTTGAGGGAAGGGGAAGAGAAAAGAAATCAATAAGCTCGACATCCTCTCATGTCGATCCGTGCAATTACCTTCAAATCATAGCGCAAAACCTGTAATTTAGACAGAATTTATGATTTATGAGTTTAAGTTCCTTATTTAAATATAAAAAAATTGCCGACAATTACTTCACAGAAAATCTTAAAATCATAAGGTTACTACTACTCAGACCTCTATATTGTTATTGGCATATATATATATATATATATATATATATATATATATATATATATATATATATATATATATATATATATATATATATATATATATATATATATATATGTGTGTGTGTGTGTGTGTGTGTGTGTTATGTATGTATGTATGTTATATGCGAAAATTATATAAATTTTATATACTTTATCAATTGTTGAATATAAATAATTTTTTGTGTGGGCTAAAAATGATAATACCCCTATGTTAATTCACCCTAATGTTAAAATCCACTTGACTGAAAAATCTAGCTTCTAATCTAGTTGTAAATGAAGAAAATAATAACTATCCTAGTCCCCGGTGTTGGTTTTGAGTAAAATGACCTACAATACAATAATAGGTAATCCTTCCCGTCTAAAATAAGTGATTTTTTAGATTTTTATATAGATTAAGAAATCCAACTTTTAGTATTAATTAATAATAGAATTGATCATATTAACCTTTATTATCTTACATAAACACTCTTAACACATATTCCAATGCTATTTACTCCAAGGACAATATAAGAAAAAATAATTAATTCAATCTTAAAATCTAAAAAAATCACTTATTTTGGACCACAAGAAAAAGACCAAAACTATTCCCTCCATTCATTTTTACTTGGCACGTTTGATTTTTTACGCCCCTTTAGAAATAATAAATTAAAGGCATAATTTACCATGATACTCATATTCATTAATGCATATTTTATTGGAATTGAGAAAATAATTTGAAATGAGTAATAAATATTGTGGGTGTAATAGAAAAAAAAAAAATCTTCTTTTAATATGTGTAAAGTGACAAGTAAAAATAAAAATTCATTTTTAATATTCATGCCAAGTAAAGGTGCAGAGAAGAAGTATTATCTAAACTGTAAAGTCAGAATAAAAATCTACTACTAATCAATTAATTTACATTAATAGTGTAAGTTTTTCTTTTACTCTGTCAATGCATAAATAAGTTAAAACCTTGTACTGTATCGAATATTACTAACGTACAACAATCATTCTATATGATTTTCTTGTTTCTTCTTTTTTTTTTTGGCCAAATTTTTTTTCACTGACGTTACCAATTCTTTATTAAAAAAGTCGAGTTATGCAAAAAACATTTTCCTCAAAATAGGAACAAAAACAAACGAGCATACAATGCAGCTAGAAGTTTTTAAGGTGAGATTATGGGAAAATTAAAGTATTTCACTTACGAGTTTAACTTACATATACTAACAATGTAATTAATTTTCTGTACTATTAATGTATTTTAACTTGTCATAATAGGTCATTACTTTGATATATAGATAATTTTAACCCGATTTGAACTTGAAGAAGCAAGCCCGATTAACCAGATAAGCTGGAGGGACTTCTAAAATGTGTATCTCTTCTTTACTTTTAACTGACAAAGGGTTCTCAAAGTATATAGCTCTAGTAGTTCTTTCTGTCTATTACACTCCGTTCAAGAGGCAAGAAACCAAGTAGGGTACTTGGTCAGTAATGGACTTTCTTTACTACGTAACCTTAGTCTATTAAAAAGCTATACATTGTCAATGCAGATAAGTTAAGCTTTATGAAAAAAGATATATATATACTTAACTTAAATCTAGAGAGAGCAAGTGTAGCCAGGTGGTGGAGTCTTCCCACAGGTAACAAGGAGCTGAAGAGCAAGAGGGACAAAGATTTTAAGGTTAAGAAGCTTGACTTTAAGTGTTGTGCAAAGGCAAGCAGCAGCTTCAAGTTCAACAAGTCCCTGTAGAATTGGACAACATTCATTAACAGCAGGGTCTCCTATTCCAACATGAACTAGCCCACCAAGAAGATCTACACATGCTCCAAGTTTTAGTGTGTCAATTGGGCATGTTGCCTTTGTTGTTGGTGGTGGAGGGCATGATTTTCCTTTAGGGGGAGGTGTAATAACTGGTGGAACTGTCACTGGTGGAATTCCTATTGGTGGTAAGTTGATTGGAGGTTTTACAATAGGTGGTAAACCAATTGGTGGCTTAAGAACTGGTGGAACTGTCACGGGTGGAATTCCGATAGGTGGCTTAATAACGGGTGGAACGACGGGCGGCAAGTTGATAGGAGGTTTTACAACTGGTGGAACTGTAACTGGTGGAATTCCGATAGGTGGCTTAACAACTGGTGGAACAACTGGTGGCAAGTTGATAGGTGGTTTTACAACTGGTGGAACTGTAACTGGTGGAATTCCGATAGGTGGCTTAATAACTGGTGGAACAACAGGTGGCAAGTTGATAGGTGGTTTTACAACTGGTGGAACTGTAACTGGTGGAATTCCGATAGGTGGCTTAATAACTGGTGGAACAACAGGTGGCAACTTGATAGGTGGTTTTACAATTGGTGGAACTGTCACTGGTGGAATTCCGATAGGTGGTTTAATAACGGGTGGAACAATGGGTGGCAAATTGATAGGGGGTTTAATACTTGGAGAGGGAGTTTTAGGTTTTTTGGGTTTGTGAGAGGGTTTTCCACAATATCCACAACCAAGAATGGGAGTGAATGAAGAAAGGAAAAGCATGGAAATGAAAAGAAGACATGTTATTTTAGATGACTCCATTTTCCTATGAGGAAAGGAAAGAAAAGAGGGAATAGGTTGAGATTTTGGTACAAAGAGTATGGTGTTATATAGATATGAAAGTGAAATGCAAACAAAATAAACCCTAAAACCAATGCACGTGAACAAGGGGTCTATATGGCCAATTTTTTGCTAGTTGGCAACTCAATTGTCTTGCATGTGCATGAATCTGTATTACTACTTTTACTTAATCTTGATTAATTATGTTTGTATCATGATTACTCATGTCAACTTAACAAGGAAGCTCAATAGCTTCACTTGCCATATATATGGGAGGCTCGCTTTGGAAAAGTTCGAATTATTTAGAATATATGTGGAGAGATACTCAGTTTATGAGTTATTATAGTGACTTCAAATAAATATTATAATAATATATTATTACACGGTCAAATATTTAATTTATAGATACTTAGTAAATTATATAGTATAAAATTTGAACAAAAAATTACTGAGTTTACATGATTCCAGAGATGGCTCAACCCAAAAGTCATTAAATCTGTGGCTTTGGGCCCCCAAAAAAGTAATTTATGTATATTTGTAGTAAAAAGTAAAATTTGCAATCATATGTTGTCAATTTTTATCAACTACTACGTCCATATTTTCAAAGTATATACTATGTACTATTTTAAAATATTTAACATAGTTATGGATGAAAATAGTAGACAATTATATTTGTAGCTATTTCCTATCTTAATTTTGTCTAACGCTTTTGAACTTGAATCATTCTGGTTTATAATTTCTGTATTGTAAGACTTTATTCAATTCTTTGAATGTCCTTTTAAATATTTTCAAGCTCAAGCTAATTAGATATTAAACGAATAGATTATAAATATGTTACTTTAGTTGCATGTTTCCTCCTAAAGCTTGCCAAACACATTAATTTCTTTAAAATGTACTATTTGGGGGAAAATATTTTTGCCTCGGAGAAGCTGTAGCAAACAAGTTTTTAACTTTGAATATCTTTTAAAGCATAATGATCTATGAAATTGATGGTTTTACCAATTTTTGAAATTAAAAGTCAGATAAAAATTGTACGAGTAAAAGATGATAATGTAAAATTTTAAATATTTCTATTGCTTATATAATAATTTTAATATTTTCTCTAACTGTTCCGTCAGTAGAAAAAAGATTGTAAACTAGATATAACTTAAGATTAACAATGCCTCATGAGAATTACATGTACTGATCATATTATTAAGCGAAAAATATTTACTTATACAAATACAATTAAGTTTCTTGCATTTTAGCTAGGAAGCTATAAGAATAAACATCAAATAAAATATATAACAAAATTTAAGGTCTTCTTTAAATTTTGGCTTTAGGCCACATATTAGATTGAACCATTACTGGGTGAAACCATAACTAACACTGTGGGTCTGCCCTGAATAAACGGGCAGCTCCATGAAGGAAGGAATTGAGTTATGAACGTATTCAATATGATTATTTCCTGTATTTATTCGATAAAAGATGCAGCCAATGAATGTTAATCTTTGATCTAAGTCAATTTTAATACAATATCTCTGTGGACAATATGAAGTATATAAAATATGTAAAAATTGGGGCGTTATACAGATAGTACGTTGATACAAAAACCAGACAAATCAACTTCCTGGATAGAGCTATCCCATAACTTATGCTTCACAAAAATTTATTGACAGGAAATCCATGTTACAAATTGCAGGATAGTACAAATCTTCCTTTTGTACACAACAAAACAAGGTAATTTTAATAAAATACTACTCCTAGACCCTAGTAAGAATTATGGAAAAGTGACAAAAATCCAATTAACACTAGCCAATTTACAAGTGAGAACTGTGGCATTGCAGGCAGGGAGAAGCCAAAATTTGAACCTTATGGATTCCGCATTATAATCCTTAATTTAAAGTTATTGGATTCTAAATAAATCTCATGTTCCGGCTCCATCGTTGTTTGCATGAAAGGAAAAACTTTTATTTCCTTGTATATGTTTAAGTTTTGACAGTAAAGTTGCTATCAGTATTTATGCTGATAGAAGATTATTATAGGCAGATTTAATATTTAATCTTGACGGTTACGACCTGCAAAATTTCATCTTTGGCCTATTGCAATTTTGAAAATATGTCTTCGAATTTTAATATTTTTTGGAATATTAGTAATTCTGAATAATATATCTACTCAATGTCGAAAATGTTAGTTTTGGTTGAACCCGTATAGCAAACATACTAGATTCGCCTCTAGAGAGGTAGCTAGTATATATTCGATAAATTAATCAAGATACATAGAAGCAGATCTGGACATCACTATTATCTTATTTATAATTAAGTGTGTATCCCTTGTGATCTTTTTACTTGACTCCCCAAATATCCCCACTTAGGCCTTAGCTCCATGGGCATAGCTACGCATATTGGTATAGTGTGGGAATTCATTTGTAGTAAAATTATTGAGTCCGAGGTACGTGCATAGGATGATATGGCTGTCAATTTTTATATGTAATCCTATACCTATAGGATGATCAAGAAAGTCCCAAAGTCATTTTCACCTTGGTCAAAAGGGATAATTGTCACCTTTGACAGAAGCTTATTGATACGAAATATCAAGCCTATGTACAATTACCCTTAACCAGACTTCTCGGGTTTGAATTTTGGATATGTAACAAATTAAACATGCAAGCTCAAATCTATAGAGCTCCCATAGAGTCTAGTGGAAGGTTCTGAGGGAGGAGAACAAAGGGAACATGAGATAGGGATAGAGAGAGTAGAAAGATCGAGGTAGTTTCTGTAAAATGAGAACCTTCAACTAGTTTCATTAACTGTACAAGTATATATACATGTTGACTATTTGACCAAGCTAATTTCTAACTAAGCTAGCTAACCACTAACTAAGCTAACTAAGTATACTAAGCTAGCTAACCACTAACTAAGTATACAATACAATAATGAATGTATGAATAATAACAATACTCAATACCCCCCTCAAGTTGGAAGTGAGGTCTTCCGAGCCAACTTGCCTAGGACAGCTGAATGTTTGACACTTGTGAGGGCTTTGGTGAGGATATTAGCCAACTGATTGTGAGTATTCACGTGATAAAGAGAGATGAGGCCTTCCTGTAGCTTATTCCTTACAAAATAGAAGTCGGCCTCAATGTGCTTGGTCCCTCGGTGATATACTGGATTATGGGCAATATGTATGGAAGATTGGCTATCACAAAACATCTGAAGGACTTGATTGGGTAACAGTAAGCTCTGTAAATAGCCTGCTCAACCATACCAACTCCTCAACTACTTTCTTGAGGGATTTGTACTCTGCTTAAGCTGAGGACAAAGAAACAATCTCCTGCTTCTTGGACTTCCAGCTAATAGGGATGTCTCATACTAAAACAATGTACCAATGTACCAAGTAACAGACCTCCTAGAATCTGGGCAAGCTGCCCAGTCTGAGTTACAAAAAGCTTTGATTGAACAGTCAGGACTCTTGGAGAATAATACATCCAAGCTAGGATCCTTTTTGAGATACCTAAGGAGGTGAAATGCTACAGTCAAATATGTGTCCCTTGGAGCTTCCATAAACTAACTTAAGAGTTGCATACTGTAGGCTATATCCAACCTAGTATTGGTGAGAAAGTTGAGCTTTTCCACTAATTTTCTATAGTATATGGGATCTGGTAGGAAATTACCCTCTTGTGATTTTACCTTGACAGTAGGATCAAGAGGCGAGGAGACATTGTTGTAGTCAAAACACTGGTATTCCTCAAAGTAAACTTCCTTTGAGAGATAAGGATACCATCTGGTTTGTATAGGACCTCTAGACCCAAGAAATAATGAAGTCTGCCCAAATCCTTTATTCTAAACTTTTGATCAAGGAAGGCTTTCAAACATGCAATCTCCTCTGAGTCAGTTCCAGTGATTATAACATCATCAATATATATAGCTACAAAGATTATGGATGTGGAAGTTTTCTTGCAGAAAAGAAGTGATCATTTTCAGAATGTTGGTACCCTTTGGAAAATAGTGCTTCAGTTAACTTTGCATACCATTGTCTGCTAGCTTGCTTCAGTCTATATAGTGACTTGTTTAGCTTGCACACCACTCTACTTGGACTGCATTGATCAACTACAAGTCCAGGCGGAGCCTCTATGTATACCTCCTCATGTAGGTCTCCATGGAGAAAGGCATTGTTCAAATCCAATTGGAATATGTCCCAGCCCTTCTTAACAACCACTATAACTCGGAATCTAACAGTTGTCATTTTCACAACAAGGGAAAAGGTTTCTATATATTCAATACCAGCCTGCTCAGTTTAACCCTTTACTACCAACCTAGCTTTGAACCTTTCAATATTTCCATCTGCTTTATGTTTTACCTTGTTTACCTGCTTACAACCTATTAATTGATTTCCAGATGGTAAGGGGACCAAATCCCAAGTATGGTGGGCATGGAAGGCCTTAAATTCATGTGTCATGGTTGCTTGCCGAGCAGTATTGAGGATTGCCTCTTCATATGAAGATGGCTCACTATCATGACAAACACTTAGCATCGAGTGCTGACTTTCAGAAAATAGAGTATCAGGAGTGATGTAATGATAGTTAGAAAATAGTGAAGGGGTGAAGTGAGGTGTAATGGACAGCTGAGTGGTACTACTAGGCAATTAGTAAACATAATCTTTTAAGTAGATATGAGCATGATGACTTATATTGGATTTCCTTAGAATTGCTGCTTCTGATTGTACATGTGTAGATGAATTCTGTGAACTTTTATCATTTAAAGATGCAGGATCAAAGGTTTTTAAAGAGGGTGTATCATTGGTAGGTGTTTCAGAGTGGTTTTATATGTCTGGAGATGTGACACTATCAGGACTTTGTCCGATGTTTATAGTGGAAACCTGACAGTTGTCCTCAGCATAGTTAAGAACTGAGACTATTTTAGGAACAGCAGGAAAGAAAGTTTTTTTAGAACTTAAGGAGAATGGTAAAACATTTTCATGAAAGATTACGTCTCTGGGGATGTGAATTCTCTTGGTGGCCAGGCTTAGTACCTTGTAGCTTTTTGTGCCAAAGGGATATCCTACAAAGATGTGAGAAGTAGCTCTTGGTCCAAATTTATCTCTGTGTTTTGGGTATAGTGGGGTAGCAGAGACAGCCAAAGCTTCTCAAGTGAAAATAATTATGTTTCTTTTAGTATAACAACTCAAAAGTTAATCACACTTACTTTTTGCTTTGTTTGATGCTAAAATGCAGAAGAAAGGAGGAGAAACTCAGAAATTCGTAGTGAAATTCTTAGCAGAATAGTGTTGTATTTAAAGCCAAAAGTCGGGCTGAAATCTGAAGAGTCTCTTCAGAATGGCTGTTTCTGCAAAACTGCCACAGCATAAATGTCATAAATGGCTATTTACTCAATAATAAAGAGGAAAAATTGATGGGTAGTTAAGTTTATGTTACAAAAACATAAAAACTGAAATTTGGATTTAATATTAAAATTTATTTAATATTAATATTATATTATTAAAATAAATATTTAATAACATTTCTGTTAATATTTTACTATTAACAAATAAATTTGGTCCAAAAAGTTAATCAATCGATCATTTGACCAAATCTGAATCCGAATCCGAATACAAGTCCGAATACGAAGTCGAAGTTGAAGCCGAGCGAGCGACGACGACGACGGCGACGCGAGGTCTCAACTCTTTAAGAGCTAGAAGAAGAGCAATTACTTAAATACCCATAAAAAAACTTATTCCTCTTCCAATATGGGACAATGCCTATTTACCCAGGAGGAGGAACTTGATATTTCACTCAAAATTTTATTTTCCCTCAATTTCTCATTCACCCTCTTTTAAATATTCAATATATTAATTAAATATTAAACCCAACAGTATTCTTTCTTTCTTTATCAAATTTCTAACAGCAAAACTTGAATTGCATGTGCAAAATTCTGGGTTTGAGTCACAAGAAAGTTAAACTAACTTTTAAAAAAATTAAAAAATATAAGAAGGAAGATCAGCTTTTGTATGGATTTTGATGTTTCTTTTAATCACTTTTTGGTTAAATACTTTTGGTACCACCACTACGTTGGAAGTCATGCAAATCCCCGCAATATTATTAAGTTATAATATTCTGCAAATTACCTGTAAATTTCTCCATTTCATAAATTATATTTTTATTCTTGCTTCTTCTATGTGAAGTATTTCTATTAATTAATTAATTCAAACAATGACCATAAAATGCATGAGTTTCTAACAGCTCCCTCCGCTCATACGTACGAGGATGACGTCTTTTTAGTAAAAGTTCTTCTTTCCCTAATTGTCGAGAGTCTATCGGGAACAACCTCTCTGTCCTTCGGAATAAGAGTAAGGTCCGCGTACACATTACCCTCCCCAGATCCCACTAGTAGAATTTTACTAGGTCGTTGTTCTTCTTCTTCTTATTATTATTATTATTATGCTAACGTTATTTCCAATCAATTGATAAGTAAACTAGAATAGAAAACTAATAGATTATGAATTTATTCTCCAAATAATTATCATTTAATGACATTAATCACTTAACAATGACAAACAAATTACAATAATAATTCATATTAGACGTCCAATGACATTTTGTTCATATTTCCATCCAACCATGGTAAGCAACCCCCACTTCCAACCGAGAGGTTGTGAGTTCGAGTCTCCCCAAGAGCGAGGTGGGAAGTTCTTGGAGGGAAGGATGCCGGGGGTCTATTTGGAAACAGCCTCTCTACCCTAGGGTAGGGGTAAGGTCTGCGTACATACTACCCTCCCCAGACCCCACTAAGTGGGATTATACTGGGTTGTTGTTGTTGTTGTTGTTCCATCCAACCCAAAAGGTAGTAGTTATACTAATCATACAACGAAAATATAGGTGAATCCAAGATCTAAGGTCACTGACTTTACAATGAATATGATCATACTATTATTATTGTAAGTATTAAATTTTGTGTATATATATATATATATATAATTCGAGCCGAAAATAATTAGAACTCTTAAACCCTGCCTTAAAAATCTTTCATTGAAAAGGTTTTGGACAAAAAAAGGGGCAAAAATTGGATGGGAAAAGGAAGGGAGTGGGACACTACTGTAGTAAGCCAAAAAAATACAGCAAAGAGTAACATGGTGAGAAGTTGGATCAAAAGAGAGAGGACTTAAGCCTAACGGGCCACAAAATATCTAAATACATATAGAAGTAGTATTAGGGATTTAGAATTTAAACTTTATGAGGCGGTAAATTTAAGGACAACGACATCTAATGTCTGTAATTAGATTATAAATTTGACTTTTTATATATATATTTAATAAATTTCTTAATACAAATATATTATTTAGGTAAAATTTACTGGATTCAATCGAACTCGTGGAACAAAAAGTGTGATAGCGAAATCCATTAACTAAACATATGGAGATTTTTGTTTCAGTGTTGGGAGATAATTGTGTCAACCCGTGAAGGGAGTGAGGGTGCATGTTATCTTTGGGGCTGGATTATTTTGTTACCTTCTGCATCTTCTTTCCTCATCTTGATGTGATTGGTCGGCTACCCCCTCCCCTCCCCACCCACCCCTACAGGAAAAAAAGAATTTTAAAAGGAGCAAAAACAAAAAATTATTTTTTGTCACATTAAAGTACAAGGAATTGAATATTACTCACTACTATAGTAAAGTCATAAATATTAACAATTTGTTTGAATGGTTGTTATGTATCGTTTTGTTATATATTATATTTTATTGTATTATTTTGATATCTATAATATTTAGATAAATTGTATTATTTGTCGTTATTTTATGATGTCGTAACCACAACATGAAAAATAAACTTGCATTATTACGAAGAAGAAGTAAGGCATGATGTAAAATAGTTATATAAGGTAAGTTAAATGACAAAATAGAATTTTTTTTAATAATAAGAAAGGACATGGCAAGATAAAAGGAAACAAATAAGGTAACAACGTGGCCACATCAAATTGGTTGTTCATAAAGTGGTATTTTTCGCCGTTACATAACGACGGATTTAACAATACGACACAATGAAATCTAAGTAACCATCGAAACTAATATCGTATTTAAAGTAACAATACAATACATTACAATAGGTAATCGTATCCAAACAAGTAGTAAAGTAGAGGGAAGTGCACAATTAGCCAGTAATAAGATGTGTATTTACTTTTAAGTCATTGTTTAGAATGTCGTTCGTCTTTAGCCACTGCTTTAAGAACCTTTTACCCATCCAGATAAAAATATCCTTCTGCTCATAAAGTTCAAGACCAAGTGTCCTTAATGTATGAGCTTGTTACTGCAAGTTCAGGACTAGCTGTCTTTAATTTATGAGCTTGTAAGTCTAAGTTTAGGATTACCTCTCCTTGACTTTTGAACTTGTAACTCTAAGTTCAGGACTACATGTCCTTAACTTTTGAACTTGGAACTTGAAGTTCAGGACTACTTATCCTCAATTTCTGTGCTTGTAACTCTAAGTTAAGGACCAAATGTCCTTAGTTTTTGAACTTTCACCTCTAAGTTCAAAACCAAGCATCTTAACATATGAGTTTGTTACTGTAAGTTCAAGACTAGTTGTCCTTAATTTATGAGCTTGTAAGTGTAAGTTAAGGACTACTTGTCCTTGGTTTTTGAGTATGTAATACTAAGTTTAGGACTACCTGTCCTTAACTTCGAACTTGTAATTTTAAGTTCAGGACTAGCTAGCTTTTTGGACTGATCATTCAAAAATAGTCAGCATTTGCAAAGTCGTTGAAAAATTACCACTATTTTGCTGCAATACCGAATGTTCCAGCATAATATACTAGAGATATGTGCACATGTGTATGAACTTCAAGCATATTATGCTGGAACTCTAACATGCTGAAAGTTGCAGAATAATATACTGGGATTAGAGCACCGGTATATTTTGTTGGAGCGGTATGATATACTGCAATAATATATTTTTTCGAATTTTAAATTGGGTTTTTGTTCAGGTTTATCTTTACCTAAAAAGTGGCTAAATTCGATTACTTTTGAAATTGTCGTTATTTTTTATGACCACTTGTAAATCCAGCAATTTTTGAATTCTCTCTAAAGTAACTAAACTAGGGGGAGTGCACGGTTGGCCACTAATAACACATGTATTTACTTTTAAGCCACAATTTAAGATGTCTTTAGTCTTTAGCCACTTCTTTAATAAACTTTAATTGTCGGGACAAAAATACCCTTCTACTTATGTCCTTAACTTTTGTACTTAACTTCAGGACTACATGTCCTTAACTTTTGAACCAGGAACTCTAAGTTTAGGACTTCAGAACTACATGTCCTTAACTTTTGAACCTGGAACTCTAACTTCAGGACTTCAGGACTACATGTCCTTAACTTTAAGTTCAGGACTTTAAGGCTACGTGTCCTTAACTTTTGAACTTGGAACTCAAACTTCAAGACCAAGCGTACTTAACTTTTGAACTTGTAACTGTAAGTTAAGGACTGCTTGTCCTTAACTTTTGGACGTGTAACTGTAACTTAAGGACTGTCTGTCCTTAACTTTTGAACTTGGAAATCAAAGTTAATGGCTTATTATCCTTAACTTTTGAATTTATAATTGTAAGTTAAGGACTGTGTCTTCTTAACTTTTGAACTTGTAACTATAAGTTAAAGACTGCGTGTCCTTAACTTTAGAACTTGTAATTGTAAGTTAAGGATTGCCTATCCTTAACTTTTGAACTTGTGTCCTTAACTATTGAACTTAACTTTAGGACTTCAAGACTACATTTCCTTAACTTTTGAACTTAAAACTCTAAGTTCAGGACCAAATGTCCTAACTTGTGAGCTTATTATTGTAAGTTTAGGACTAATTGTTCCTAATTTATGAGTCAGCTCCCACTCTCTCTTCTTCACACTCACTTTTTTAAGCTACATACCTATTTTTCCTCAATCTTTTTCTTAACAAGAAAAGTCCTAAAGATCAAACATAACAGTAGCAACGTTTTCTTCCTGAGATAGTAAAACAGAGGCAATATTTTCGTCGGAGGAATCTCATTTGGAGGCTAAATTTGTCTTACGCGAAGCACAACCATGACAATGAAGATGATATCAAGCCCAAAAGTAAGGAAAAATCCGCCGATCATAATAACTTAGAAAAGGTAACACTATGACGACCCGACCCGTCGTTTCATGTATTACCACCTCGTTTTTCCCACATTGTGTTTCCTTATGTTTCATTATTAGTTTTGGGTGTGTTAGAATTTAATTAGAGTAATTTTGGTAACAAATGAGGCATTTAGTTTCTTTTAAGAAGACTTAAGTTGGAAAAGACAATAGGATGTTAACTTGTGAGTTAGAGGGCTCGGAATTGAATTTTGATAATTCGATTAACTCCGGGTGATAATTTAAGGCTTAGGAGCGCAATCGGAAGTAATTTTGGAGATCCGGTGAAGAAGTTAGCCTATATTGGCGAAGTTAGTATTTTGGCGAATTCTGGTTGATAAGTGATATTTTGATCCAAAGGTCGGAATGGAATTCCGAGAGTTGCAGTAGTTTCGTCAGGTGATTTTGGACTTTTTCACAAAAATTGAGGTCATTCAGACATCGTTTGATCGGGTTTTTCATTGAATGAGAAATTTGAAAGTTTTAGTTTAACTTAGGCTTGAATCCATCGTGATTTGATAATTTTTGTATTTATGGACGTGTTTTGATTATTGAAACAAGTTCGTATGATATTTTGGAGTAGGTTGGTGTTTTTGGTTGAGGTCCCGGGGGCCTCGGGGTGATTTCGGGGTTTCAAATGGATCGTTTTTGGTTGGCTAGGAGATCAGAATTTCTGTCATAAATTTTGCAGACGTTTGTTCAATGCGATCGCACGAGTACTGTTGTGATCGCATAGAAGATTTTGGAAGGCTTTGATTTTGTTCAATGTGATCACGATAAGGGTTATGCGATGCAATTGCGTAGTGTAATGGGCCGGGATATTCCTGAGGGGGCATTTGTGTTGTGTGATCGCGGAATGTGCATTGCGATCGCATAGAGTCGAAATACGAAGCAATGCGATCGCACAGTAGGCGTTGCGATCTCATGTTCCATTTTGGAGGTCTGGAAAAGTTGTTCAATGCGATCGTAGTTGGGTTGATGCGATCGCATAGAGTAAAAATCAAGACTGGACAGAATGATTTATAACATTTCATCCGCGAACCAAACCCATTTCTCACCATTTTTTAGCAAGCTTTGAGATCTTTGGATGGTAATTCAAGGGGTATCGATTGAGAATCATTGGAGGTAAGTTTTATGAGTTAATTACATATTTTTGTACAAGAATCATCCATGGAATTCATTAATTTATGGCTAAAAATCAAGAAATTAGGGCTTGGAGCAAAAATCATAAAATACGGACTTAAAGTGCTATTTGTGGTCCGAATTGAGAGTTCTTGGTATGTACGGACTCGTGACGACACAAGGTTTCTAGAAATGTGAATTTCGTAATTTTTCGGAATGTGGGCCCGGGGCTCGAGTTTTGCCAATTTTGTGTTTTTGAGTATTTTTTGAGTTTTCAATTGGGTTATGTCCCATTAGTATATTATGATGCATTACTTATGATTTTGGATAGATTGGACACGCGCGGAAGCTGGTTTGAGGAGCAAGGGCATCACATGCTAGAATTCTCGCCGGTTCGAGGTTGGTAATATTTGTAAATGATGTCGTGAGGGTTTGTAAACCCTGGACTTGCACATCTTAGTGTTGTATTGAGGTTACTTGCACACCGGATAGCGAGCGTGGGGTAGAGCACCATTGGGATTGTGACTTGGTCTGTCCCGCTTGATGAAAATACTACCTAATTGCTTGAAGTTAAATTGATACCCTAATAAAGACATTAATTATCATGAACTGGACTGATTGTCATGTTATTGGGCTTCATGCCGAATATTTCATTCCTTCAGGGTTTGATATCACTGTCTTGGCACTACTGTGCATATTTTTCATCTAAGTCCAAGGTTTTAAAAAATGGTATTTTGCAACTCAGCTTTCATTGAAGATTTGAAAACTTAACTGATATTTTACCTGAGAACTTCCATGTGACTAGTGCCCATGAGGCTTAAGTGCATTCATGACTATACATGGATCAGCTACACGTGGTAGTGGATGTGATATTATATATATCGCGCTCGGGCTGAAGGAGCTCTTCCGGAGTCTGAACCCCCCACAGTGAGCGCCGGGCGCCCGGATGGATCGGGATATGCACCGTAGTGGTCATGTGCATTGCATTGCATTCATGCATTGGTTGTTGTTTGTACTACATGGCGTGACATTTAGCACTCATATATATTATTGGCATGCATGTATTACTTGCCTTGTTGACCGGACACTCTGGTGTAAATTGTTAAATGAGTGCTGAGCTCGAGGGGCTGATTTGTGTGCAGACTTGCACTACTTGATGTTTATGTCACATGCTTAAATGTTAAAAAGGAAAGAAAGAGATGTTTTCAAAAGGGGTTTTCAAACTGAGCTAGATGTTTTATAATGGATTTTCATGGAAAATACTGCTGTCTAATATGTGTTGTACGGTATTTTATAGCATAAGGTAGTTCTCTTACGTGGTTCTTTCTTCTCAATATTATTTACTTTTATTACCGCCGAGTTGGAAGTACTCACTTTGCTCCATGCACCATGTGTGCAGATGCAGGTATTTTGGGAGCTTAACTAAGCTCGTTGCTGATCTATAGTTTTATTGGAGTTGTCGAGATAGCTACCTAACGTCCGTAGGACTTGAGTCATTCCATTTCTCTTTATTATTTTCCGCAGTTTTGATCATTTGTAGTATGGAGTTTTATTACTCTGTATTGTAGAGGCTCTAGACTCATGACACCATGATCTTTGGGTAGCTATTCATTATGATTCTACTTAAATAATGTTTAAATAGTTAATTTTGAGCTTTATGCTCGGGTTGAGTGAGTAAATGGTCGAGCTTGCCTAGCAGTTGTGTTGGGCGCCTTCACGAGCGGGTTTGGGGTCGTGATAAGTTGGTATTAGAGCCTAGTTTACTAGGCCTCATGATTCAGGCGATGGTTAGTAGAGTCTCGCGGATCGGTACGAAGACGTTTGTATTTATCCTCGAGAGGCTGCAGACCTTTTAGGAAAAGTTCACATTCTTAAAATTCTTATCGTGCGTACTTGATTCAGCTTGAGATGTAATTCTTGAAATTTCTTCCACACGTTGTATGTGCACACGAGCATTCAGTAGTATATACGTCTTGATGGCTTGTGATTCCTCGATCGAGGGGCGAGATGTAATCTTTGTGAGTGCCTGTTGGGCCTATCTGGAGGACTGGGGGCCGAATCTTTGCTTATGGATTGAGCACCAAGGTGCTGATTTTGTGAGCTGGAGTTATGAACTTATTGTCACACCTCCTTTTTTACCGCACAACGTAAACGTATATGTGCCACTGTTTAATACTACACCCCGAGAAGGGATATAATAATAATAATCAGTGAAGGAGTTTTTCCAATTAAAGGACAGTCGGAACGGGATCAATTTGTTTAATTATTCAGAGTCGCCACTTGGGAAAATAATGGTGTCCCAAGTCACCGGTTTAATCCCGAACCGAGGAAATTTATGACTCTGTATTACAGTCTGCGAAACTAGAAACCTGGATAAGGAATTCTGTTAACCCGGGAGAAGGTGTTATGACACTGCAACCGCTGGAATTGCCTGTCTACTGCTCCTGAGTACCTGAGTCTGCACACAAAAGGTGCAGGGAGTAGGGGTGAGTACTAAGTACTCAGTGAGTAACAAATATATATAAGTAAATGCAAGGTAATGGGGTGGTAATTCCCGTAACGACGGGCCGGGTCGTTACATTCTCCCCAACTTAAACAAACGCTCGTCCGCGAGCGGGTTAAGAAATATACATGTAGTCTCAAATAGGTGTGGATATCTGCTCCGCATCTCCTATTCGGTCTCCCAAGTTGCTTCCTCTACGGGATGACCTCTCCACTGCACTTTCTCCAAAGCTATGTCCTTGGATCTCAACTTACGAACTTGTCGACCCAAAATGGCTACCGGCTCCACATCATAGGTCAGGTCCTCATCCAGCTGTACCATGCTGAAGTCTAACACATGTGACGATCTCCAACGTATTTTCGGAGCATAGATACATGGAACACCGGGTGAAATTCCGACAAACCGGGTGGCAAAGCAAGCATATAAGCCACCTCCCCAACTTTCCTAAGCACCTCAAAAGGTCCAATAAACCTTGGGCTCAACTTCCTTTTCTTTCCAAACCTCATAACACCCTTCATAGGCGAAACCTTCAACAACACCTTCTCACCTACCGAATAAGACACATCTCGGACCTTCCGGTCCGCATAACTCTTCTGACGCGACTGAGCTGTGCAAAGTCTCTCCTGAATCACCTTTACCTTGTCTAAGGCATCCTGGACTAACTCTGTTCCCAACAACCTAGCCTCGTCGGGCTCAAACCAACCGACTGGAGACCTACACCGCCACCATATAAAGCTTCATACGGTGCCATCTGAATGCTGGACTGATAGCTATTATTATAAGCAAACTCCGCAAGAGGCAAATAATCAGCCCATGAACCACCAAAATCAATGACACAAGCACGCAACATGTCCTCCAATATCTCAATAGTACGCTCAGACTGCCCATCCGTCTGTGGATGAAATGCTGTGCTCAGCTCTACCTGTGAACCCAACTCTCACTGAAATGTCCTCCAGAACTGGGAAGTGAACTGGGTATCTCTGTCTGATATAATAGAAATGGGAACTCCATGCAATCTCACTATCTCACGGATGAATATCTCGGCCAACCGCTCTGAGGAATAAGTAGTACACACTGGGATGAAGTGAGTTGACTTGGTCAACCTATCCACCATCACCCAAACTTAATCAAACTTCCTCGCTGTCCGAGGGAGTCCACTAACAAAGTCCATAGTTATTCTTTCCCACTTCCATTCCGGAAATATCAATACGCTGGAATACACCACCAGGTCTCTGATGCTCATACTTGACCTGCTGACAGTTTAGACACCGAGCCACATGGCTCACAATATCTTTCTTCATCTTTCTCCACCAGTAATGCTGCTTCAAATCCCGATACATCTTCGCGGCTCCTGGATGAATAGAATACCGCGAACTGTGGGCCTCCTCCAATATCAACTCACGAAGGCCATCAACATTGGGCACGCATATCCGGCCCTGCATCCACAATACACCATCACTATCAATAGTGACATCTCTGGCATCATCATGCTGAACTCTATCCTTAAGGACAAGTAAGTGTGGATCATCATACTGGCGCTCTCGAATACGATCATATAAAGAAGAACGAGCTACTACACAAGCCATCACCCGACCGGGCTCAGAAATATCCAGCCTCACCATCTGATTAGCTAACGCCTGAACATCAACTACTAGGGGTATCTCCCCAACTGGAATATACGCCAAACTACCCATACTAATAGCCTTCCGGCTCAAAGCATCCGCCACTACATTAGCTTTCCCGGGATGGTACAAGATAGTAATATCATAGTTTTTAAGCAACTCAAGCCATCTCCGCTGCCTCAAATTTAGATCTTTCTGCTTAAACAAATGCTGAAGGCTGCGGTGGTCTGTATATACATCACAAGATATACCATATAGGTAATGTCTCCAAATATTCAAGGCATGAACAATAGCGACTAACTCCAAATCATGAACATGGTAGTTCTTCTCGTGGGGTTTTAGCTTACGAGAAACATATGCGATAACTCTACCCTCCTGCATCAACACACAACCGAGTCCAACTCTCGAAGCATCACAATACACCGTATATGACCCTGAGGCTGATGGCAACACAAGTACTGGAGCGGTGGTCAAAGCCTCCTTGAGCTTCTGAAAGCTCTCCTCACATTCATCAGACCACCTGAATGGAGCACCCTTCTGGCTCAAACTGGTCAAATGTGATGTAATGGACGAGAAACTCCGTGAAGCAACGATAATATCCGGCCAAGCCGAGAAAACTCGAATCTCCATAGCTGAAGACGGTCTAGGCCAACTAGGAACTACTTCTATCTTCTTTAGATCCACCTTTGTCCCCTCAATGGAAACCCACGTGCCCCAAAAATGCCACTGAACCAGAACTCACACTTAGTGAATTTTGCATAAAGCTTCTCTTCTCTCAACCTCTGCAATGCCACTCTCAAATGCTGTGCATGCTCCTCCTGGCTGCGTGAATACACCAAAATATCATCAATAAACACAATCACAAAAGAATCAAGGTACGGCCGAAATACACTATTCATCAAGTGCATGAATGCACCTGGGGCATTAGTCAACCCGAAAGACATCACCAGGAACTCGAAGTGCCCATATCTCGTCCTGAACGCTGTCTTCATAATATCCGAGTCCCTAATCTTCAACTGATGATAGCCCGATCGAAGATCAATCTTAGAAAATACACTAGCTCTTGGAGCTGATCAAATAGGTCTTCAATACGAGGTAATGGGTACTTATTCTTCACTGTTACCTTGTTCAGCTGCCTGTAATCAATGCACATTCTCATTGTGCCATCTTTCTTCTTCACCAACAACACCGGTGCACCCCAAGGTGACACACTCGGATGAATGAAACCCTTATCTAAGAGTTCCTGAAGCTGTTCTTTCAATTCTTTTAACTCTGCTGGTGCCATGCGATAGGGAGGAATAGAAATGGGCTGAGTGCCCGGCACCAAGTCAATACCAAAGTCAATATCTCTGTCAGGCGGCATGCCTGGTAGGTCTGCTGGAAATACATCCGGAAACTCCCTCACAATGGGGACCGAATCAAGACTGGGTGTCTCGGCCTCAACATTTCTAATGAAAGCCAAATAAGATAAACAACCCTCGCCAATCATTCGTTGGGCCTTTATATAAGAAATCACCCTATCGGACACATAATCGGTCAAGCCACGCCACTCGATCCTCGGATTACCCTGGAATAGCTAGTGTGACTGTCTTGGCATGACAATCCAGAATCGCGTGGTAAGGAGATAGCCAATCCATGCCTAGAATAACATCGAAATCTACCGTGCCCAGTAGTAATAAATCAACTCGGGTCTCCAGACCCCCAATAGTAATAATACGGGATCGATATACCTGATCCACAACAACAGTATCCCCCACTGGGGTAGACACATGTACGGGCAAAGCAAGAATACCATGGGTCATACCCAAATAATGTGCAAAATAAGTAGAGACATAAGAATAGGTGGATCCGGGATCAAATAAGACAGAAGCATCCCTGTGGCAGACTGAGATAATACCTGAAATGACCGCATCCGAAGCACTAGCATCCTTCCTATCCGGAAGAGCATAGAAACGAGCTTGGCCTCCACCAGTACGATCCTCGCCCCTGGGGCGACCTCTGGATACCTGGCCACCAGTCCTAGCCGACTGTGCTGGCGCCGAAGAAACATGAGTAGAAGATGAGGGCTGATCCCTCTGCTGAGACCGCTTACGAAGCCACTGAGGACACTCTCTCCCGATATGGCCCAAATCACCGCACTCAAAACAACGGCCTAAAGATGGAAGAAGGGGCTGCCGAGGACCCCTCGCTACGGATGAACCCCGTCGTCGAGGAAGCGGGAGCGAGCTGCGAGCCGGAAGAGCACTCGGTGCGGGCCGACTCTGCCGATGGCTCTGCCGACCCCGATAACCCTGCTGGCCCTGACGACCACGATCAGATGAAATCCCGCTGGACTCTGCACGTCCAGATCGATGAGACCTGAAAGAACGACCTGTGCTATGCTGAAATTGGCCCTAGACGGAGCACCACCGTAGTTGCCGGTACCACGAGGCCTCTTAGCCTCTCTCTCCTCCCGCTCTCTGCGGCGATCTGTCTCAATGTGACGGGCGGCATCAACCACCTCCTCAAAGGTAACTGCCGAAACTCTCTCCTTGGTCATCAATATGTGGATGGGATAAATAAGGCCATCGATAAATCTCCGAATCCTCTCTGTGTCTGTAGGAACCATCCATATGGCATGACGGGCCAACCGTGTGAATCTCATCTCGTATCGATTAACCATCATCTCTCCTCGCTTCAACCACTCGGACCGACGTCGCGAGCTCTCTCTGCGAGAGCGAGGCACATCTTACTCCAAAAATACCGTGGAGCATTGCTGCCAAGAGGGGCACTGCCCCGGCGGGCCTACGCCTCTCAAAATCCTCCCACCACTGAAATGTTGCACCTGTGAACTGAAAAGTGGTGAATGAAGCACCGCTGGACTCTAGAATACCCGCGGTGCAAAGCATGCGCCGACATCTGTCAAGAAAATCCTGGGCGTCCTCGCCCTCAGTACCACCGAATGTCGGAGGCCGTAGCCTCTCGAATCTCTCCAAACGACGCTCGCTCATCGTCGGGCATAGCCGGAACCATATAAGCAGAGCCGGTGCAACGGGCGCAACTAGGTGGATCGGCTCGGGTGTGTGAGCCACGGGGGTCCGATTTCCTCCCCCTGCCTATGAAGAAGATCCTGCAGCAGTAGCTGCAACTACTTGTGCCAAACCCGTGCACACCGATAAGATCCGAGCCAAGGTCTCATGAAGACCGGTATCACTGATGGGCACCGCCGGTGCTCGAACTCGAGTTGCCGGAGCATTTGCCGCCGGAATACGTTCTCGCGTTTGGGCCATCGGTGCGGGAATCGACCCCGAGTCCGAGTCGGTGGTGGGTCGGCGAGTGCCGGCGTCTGTCTGCCCTACCTCTACCACGACCACGGCCTGCGGGTGCCAATGGTGGTCGTCCACCACGTCCGATTAGCTCGTGTTCTCGCCATACGCGAGAGAATGGAACATGGAAAATTTTAATTTCATGACAACACAATACGCACGATATGAATCCAAGAAAATGAGGTTTTTCCTAAAGTCTCTGTAGCCCTTCGAGGATAGATACGGACGTCTACGTATCGATCCGTGAAAGCCTACTAAACCGGCTCATGACTCGCGAGTCCTAGTAACCTAGGCTCTGATACCAACTTGTCACGACCCAAATTCCGGTCGTGATGGCGCCCAACAATCAAGCTAGGCCAGCCAGACTAACAATTTAATTAACACAACGATATCAGTCCCAAATGGACAATCCAAGAAAAATATATGAGTTTAAGAACTCCAATAATAATAATAAAGAACAAAATACTGACACTCCCAAAGATCCGGAGTCACAAGTCTAGAGCCTCTAACAAAACCCAATAGGAATAGAGAGTACTATATAGAAGTACTCAAGTCTGAATACAAAATACAAAATAACAACTGGAAATGAGAGGAGAAGCTAGGTTCTGCGAACGTAGGCAGCTACCTCAGCAACCCGATATGATACTGCAACCGCTGGAATTGCCTGTCTACTGCTCCTGAGTACCTGAGTCCGCACACAAAAGGTGCAGGGAGTAGGGGTGAGTACTAAGTACTCAGTGAGTAACAAATATATATAAGTAAATGCAAGGTATCGGGGTGGTAATTCCCGTAACGACGGGCCGGGTCGTTACATGCTGATTTTGTGAGCTGGAGTTATGAACTTATTGTCACACCTCCTTTTTTACCGCACAACGTAAATGTAAATGTGCCACTGTTTAATATTACACCCCGAGAAGGGATATAATAATAATCGGTGAAGGAGTTTTTCCAATTAAAGGACAGTCGGAACGGGATCAATTTATTTAATTATTCAGAGTCGCCACTTGGGAAAATAATGGTGTCCCAAGTCACCGGTTTAATCCCGAACCGAGGAAATTTATGACTCTGTAATACAGTCTGCGAAACTAGAAACCTGGATAAGGAATTCTGTTAACCCGGAAGAAGGTGTTAGGCACTCCCGGATTGCGTGGTTTTAGCACGGTCGCTCAACTGCAATTTTTGTTTTTATCTGATTTCTCTATATATTTTAACTATGAGCTATTAATGTTCCCTTTTTAATTTTAGAAGAATTGCGACGTCACGAAAACACATTTCGAGTCACACTACAACCGGTACGCCTGTGACTTTAATGTATTTCAGTTTCGCCGAGAGTAAAGATTTGGGTCACATAAATGCGCACTCGTATTTAGGAAAGTATTTTATTAAAGTCGTGCCTAGAGATTCTACGTGTTGATAGCTTTGGGAAAGACCGTGAAATTCGCTAAACGGTCTCCCCGAGTCTAAATTTTTATAACAATTATTTGAGGGCCCCGCAATTGTGTATTTAGTGTGGCGAGGCTCGTCTCATCATTTAAAGGTCAATCCTAGTGTGAACTATATTATCTACTTTTGTTTTTGTCCCTAATATCAATTTGATACTTAATCCTATACGTGCTAAAATAAATTTACGATTCAAGCACTCTTTTTAACGGTTTCCAATTTAATGGCAGTCATAGTGTGACTAATCCCAATACAAAGGAGAACAAATCAGCTGGGCGTGAGGCCCTTACGTATACTAGCCAATTAAATAATGTACCCATAAACTCTTAATTTCGGAACTAAACCAGTAGACTTGCACAAATCATTACGCTTAGACCTTAATTAGAGAAGCTATAAAAAAACCTACTGCTTTCGTATGGCTATATATACCAAATAGAAGAAATGCAGTAGCAAAATTTGATTAATCAGCAACCCAGGGCCCAAGCTCCTACAACGTATTTGGTTACTGGTCCCTTTAAACATGTATGCCATTTTCCTTGCTTAATAAGATAATTCCAAATTGGCCACCTTTATTAACGTAAAAAAGGCAAAGCTAACCTTTATTAATTGCTGATCCTATTATGATTGTTGATATATCATACTATTATTCCAAAATTACCACAGCTGTACAATACTATCTAATTACAAAAAAAAAAAAAGGAAAACTAACCAACAAATGATAACTGAACAAATGAGAATACTTATGTGTGTTGATAAATCGGCAAACAGTTCCAATTTTAACTTACAATAATTCTAATTACAATTATTAAGCAATCATTAATACATCTAAATCCATAACAACTTCTTAAATCAAAGGCAATTTACAAAAAAGGAAATGAACAAAATCAGAAGACATTAAGAAAAGGACCAGCACTTCAAATCATTTCCATAAGCCTGAGATTACAAATGTGTACCTGAAATCAAGGTAGATCCATCAGATCTAGTACATACAGCAGCAAAAATATGATTTATCCAGGCAGTACAGCAATAATTCTAGCAGTAACAGTCAAAACCACAGCAGTAGCAGCTCAATGAGATCAATAGTAAATAAAAAACCAAGCAATTAACCCAGCAGATAATTTCCAGAATCTCAAAATTATTTCAAAACCCACTTTCGCATTCAAGTGACAGTTTCTACTGATTAGTGATGAATTTCACTATTGTTTTTGGTTTTTGATATGATTTTTGAAGGTAAAAATAAAAGAAAAGGAATCTGAAATATTAATTTCAGATCTGGAACAAGTATTTTTGGGATTTTCTAGGGTTCCTATGGCTAAAATTCTAAAAGAGATTCCCAAAATCAGCAGGAAAACCCCCTTTTATTACTGCTGAAAATACCTATTTATAGGCCAAAACCAAAGGAAATCTGAATTTTTTTATTTCACTAAAACTCCTTCAATTTTTAGCTTGTTGCACAAGTTAGTGCAATTATTCTAGTGAAAGCTACACTAAGACCCCTTCTAGAATAGTCTACCATGTTCCAATTCATTGTATTACCTATTGTGCCCTCACTTGTAAAGGACAACTACTAATTTTACCCTTTTTTATCCCCAAGCTGCCCTTAATGCTCTATATTTATCACAATTATGCCAATTCTTATCCCAATTGCACCCTTTCCCTTTTAACCTTATTACAAGTTTACCAATTCTTTTTCCCAATTTACCCCTACTTCTTAAGGCTAATTACTTTCCTAATTTCTGTATTTTATCCCTATTTTAACCTATTTTCAGATTGTATTTATCAAATAGCCACAATTAAGTGACTATTGCTCAATTAACCAATTAGCCTCTTTAATTACTTTAAATCCAACTTAATTCAATTAATTAAAATCACATTTCTCCTATAGCCAACCCTAAGCAATCTTACAAATACAACCACTTATGATTAATTATCCGATTAACAAGACTCGGGGGAACAATTGATAGATGGTGAGTCTTATTGCTCGAGCTAACTAGTCGCAATTGATTCTATTTAGTAAAACACCTTAGGTTGCTATGAATTGTATGATTTTAACTATTGACTTAATTGAATCTATGGTAGTCTAAAGGCGAGTTCACTAATCGAGCTTAATCACTAACTACAGCTATAACCAATACATCCTAATTGAATCGATATCAAATTACCAATCACAATTAAACTAATTAGTTGACCAACTTGAAATTAATAGAACAATCAGAAACTTAACGGAATCCAACAGAAATCTAAAAATTGGAAACAAAACAGATAAAATCAGAATATGGCCCAAAAGCAATTAACAGAAAACTTAAAAATCTAAAAATTACGGCAGTCAATAACAGAAATCATATACTAAAAATTGCTAATACTATACTAATAAAATCAGAATGGCCGAAAACTAAAATTCACAGATTCAGCGATATAAAGAAACCTAAAAATGAAACAAAACATATTCACAAGAACCAAAATGAAAGTCAATCACAAAAATCATTAACGGAGTCTAATAAATTAATCACACTTTTGGAAGAATCAAAAAGAAAAGCAAAACAATCCAATCACAAATGACAAATTAGAAAAATAAAGAATAAGAAGACTTAGCTTTACTTCCGAATCTAATTTGTAACCAACAGCTTTTCTTTTATTCTATTTTTCTCGTTTTCTTTTTTTTTTCTTTTCTTCTGAATTTTCTTCTTCATAGCCTTTTCTTGATTATTCCTCACGCGAGCCCTTTTTCTTTAATCTTTCTTGAGACGGGCTTCAACTCTTGAAAATCCAGCGGTTTGGACTCGATTTCTTCGTGTAACAGTTGAGGGGTGTGATTTTGGGAGGTTTTTGTGAGGCGGCGCCGCCATGGTGGTGGGGTGGCGGCGCGAACTAGGGTTTGATATTTGAGGGGATTGGTTGGTGTTTGAAGGAAATGGTTGAGAGAAATGGGATGAGGAGGAGATGGGGAGTTGTTTGGTGTTAGTTTTGACCGGAAAAGGTGCCGGCCGCCGCCACCCGTGGCGGAAACCTAGCGGCGGCGCAGAGCTTGAAGAAGGAAGGAGAAGGCGGCTGCTTTGGAGAGAATACAGAAGGGTTCTAAGGTTTTGTTATGTTAAGGTTATGTTTGGTTTTTGGTTATACTTAGGTTGTAATGGGGGTTTTGGGGCCATTAGATTGAAGATCAACGGACGGTTGAGATTGGATAAGATTGGGGCAGCTGGGCATTGGGCTGGGGCGAGTGGGTCTGGGTCGTTTGGGTTGGGGGTTGGCCGATTTGGGCCTGTGTTCTTGGGTGTTAATTGGCCCAATTCTCCTTATTCCTTGCATTTTACCTTAATTAACTCTTATATCTTTTGTATTTTTGTATTTTATTTTCTTTGTATTTTTTTTTATATTTTCCCTACTTTGTAGTTATTTGGAATTAATTAAAACTAAACTAATTACCTTCTTTTTTGGCAATTTTCAATTTAAAAAGCTAACTAATTTTTTTGATTTTTTCTTTAATTAATAAAAAAATGAATTAATTTCCTAAGAATGCAAATTTTTGTGTTTTCATTTATCACACGCAAATAACATGCAAAACAACTAACACAAAATTCACACAAAATTTAGAAAATAAGGAAAAATTATTTATTTTGAATTTTATAGGAATAACTCATGTGTAGGGTAAAAATCACGTGCTCACAGCTGCCCCTCTTTGTTCGGGGACACGAAGAGTTTCCGTGCAAAGATAAGTGAGTAATTATGAACGATTTTTACCCGTTCGAGTATTCCATTGTGAAGCATTTTGAAAAACTTTGATCGCGCCCTGCTTCAGAGGTTGCCTACATATCCTGGGCTAAACAGAAATCAAGTCAGTGTAGTTCGGGAAGGTCTGGTAGCTGGGACTACCAAGGACTGTGATCTCACTGCTGTTGCTGTTGTTACTGCCGTCACTGCTGACTGACCCCTTATTACACCATGGTAAAAATAAAAGAAGCTAGTCTAAGTTACAGCCTATGAATTACAAAAATCCTATCTATGTCTTCCAACTTGTTTTTGTATTTTCTTGATCTTGTGTCTTGTATTCCTTGCAACGACATTCTTGTTATTGCCTTCAACTTGTATCTTCTCTCCAATGGCATTCTTGTTGTTGCCTTGAACTTGTTCAACTTTCACCGGCATTCTTGTTATTGCCTTGACTTGTTCAACTTCTTCAATATTTCGTCCATTCTCTAGGTGGACCTCTGCTTGTGACAAAATAAACAACCGAAGAAAGATTTTTTCTGCCCCAGTATGGTGACTAGGCACATCATGTTATTGAATGTCAGATTTTTTTTTTAATGCAGACATGTATGAAATGAAATGCAGAAAAATATTCCCGTGTTAGAAGGTGGGTGCCTAATAGAAATTAAACGTGCAATACGATGCAGAAAAATATTCCCGTATTCAAAGGTGGGCACCTAACAGAAATTAAACGTGCAATGCGATGCAGAAAAATATTCCCGTATTCGAAGGTGGGCACCTAACAGAAATTAAACGTGCAATGCGATGCAGAAAAATACTCCCGTATTCGAAGGTGGGCGCCTAAGAGAAATTAAACGTGCAATGCGATGCAGAAAAATATTCCCGTATTCGAAGGTGGGCACCTAACAGAAATTAAACGTGCAATGCGATGCAGAAAAATATTTCCGTATTCGAAGGTGGGCACCTAACAGAAATTAAATGTGCAATGCGATGTAGAAAAATATTCCCGTATTCGAAGGTGGGCGCCTAACAGAAATTAAAAATGCATGAAATTAAAAACTTTTGTGTTACCTTGTGATTGGAGGTTATCTTAGGTGAAAAATTCATCAGACTAAGACATTTAATCTTAGGAGAAAGTTTCAACAGACTAAGATTTTGATTCTCACTGGACTATGTCCATTTCAATGTAATCTCAGGAGGGTTAACCATCGGACTGAGTTTATAACTCCAGGAGATAACTCTTCGGACTGGGTCTATTTTCTGTGTTATCTCAAGAGGAATTTCCATCGGACTGAGATTATGACTCCAGGAGATAATTCTTCGGACTGGGTCTATTTATACTTTCCTTTCTTTTCGGCTTTTGCCTTTCTTTCTTTTCCAACTTCTGATTTTACCTTTCAAATTATGCCTTTCCTTTTCGTTTCAAATTATGCCTTCATTTCCTTTTCCAACTTCTACTTTCATTGGCTTCTGCCTTCCTTTTGTTTTCACATTGCATTATCTCTTTATCTTAGGTAAAAAATTCATCAGACCAAGACTTTTATCTTGGGAGAAAGATTCAACAGACTAAGATTGTTTCCTTTCATCTTAGGTGAAAAATTCATCGGACCAAGACTTTTATCTTGGGAGAAAGATTCAACAGACTAAGATCCAATTCATCTTAGGTGAAAAATTCATCGGACTAAGACTTTTGTCTTAGGAGAAAGTTTCAACAGACCAAGATTGTGTCTCACTGGACTATGTCCATTTCAATGTAATCTCAGGAGGATTATCCATCGGACTGAGTTTATGACTCCAGGAGATAACTCTTCGGACTGGGTCTATTCATTTGCATGGTCTCGGGAGGATTATCCATCGGACTGAGTTTATGACTCCAGGAGATAACTCATCAGACTGGGTCCATTTGCAATTCAGACTTTCTTAAGTCTTTCAATTTCAATAATCTTTCCTTTTATTGGCTTCCGCCTTCCTTTTGTTTTCACATTGCAATATCTCTTTATCTTAGGTGAAAAATTCATCAGACCAAGACTTTTATCTTGGGAGAAAGATTCAACAGACTAAGATTTTATCCACTTCATCTTAGGTAAAAAATTCACCAGACTAAGACTTTTGTCTTAGGAGAAAGTTTCAACAGACTAAGATCTTATCATTCTCTAACAAGTTGTTTCCTTCACCTTTCAACTTGCCTTGTTCATCTTCAAAAACAATTGTATTCACCTTCATGCTCTTCGGATGATTATCCGATGACAGAAAATTTTTCCTGCCCCAGTTTGACAATATCTTTTGCTCCTGTTTCAAAGCAAAGAAAACTCTGTCAGTTTAAAAAATGCGGTGGTTGGTTGTGGCCTTGAACTTTCCACTTGACTGCTTGGCCTGTTCACCGACTATTCTTTTCATTCTTTCTTTGTTCAAAACCCACCTTCCTTACGGCATGTATGTTGTTCCTTTCTTGACGGATCCCACAATTCCAATCTTGAAGTCCATGTTTTCTTCAATGATTTCATTGGACAACCTTGGGTGTTCCTTGACCGACTCTTTCTTTTGTCAGAATATATATACCCCTCTCTGTTTAAATCCATACTTCCATTTGTTATCTTGTTCCCGAATTGGCTCTTTGCCGACCTTGCATCTCGCATGAACCCCAAACAGTTTTATTGGTATCCACTTCATTGCACATGTTGCTCTATTGGCTTAAAGCACTGGCCTTGTCTTTTCCTGACTTACGACAATTGTCGTGTTGGCCAAATCCCATCTTGTGCAATTGGAAAGCTTGGTGGCAAATTTTGAAATCATTTCTATACTTGTTATGACCCGACATACTCAATAAGATGGAGGGTGAAACAAGGTACAAAGGATAGAAAGAAAGGAAAACATAATTCCTAACAAGAAACCTACAAAAGAATGACCTATCGGATTTTGAATACCGACCCTAGCGACCTTGACATGCACTTTTGGCCTTCTCTGTATAGCAAATTTGATGTTCAACTCTTGTTGCAAGCTCTGCCGTGAAACCGGTCTTCAACACTTCATTTCTTTGATCTGATCCTTAGTCGACTTGTAGTGCCCACAGGGTTTTCACCATCAAGCCTCTCTCATTTGCTCTTTCTTTCTCTCGACTCATCGTCGCCTTACGGTGCCCGTGAGGGTTTTCACCGATAAGACTCTCTCATTTTGATTTCTCTCATCGTGGAGTCTCGTGGTGGTTTTCATCAATCTTGAATTCTTCATTCTCCTTTGTTCGGACTTGAGTGTTGCCCTTGATGTGATTCACCTTTGCTCGTTTGACTCGGCATTTCTTGAAGATTAATCGGAAGGTCTTCCTTTGGACTGTAATGCAGGCTTTTGGATGGGATATAGAAAAAAGATATAAAAGGCTCAAATTATTTTAAACGTGGGTTAAAGGATTACAACTTCCGAAATCTTATTTATTCAACAACCATAACTTCTGCCTCAGTTTCCTTCTTGGGGGATTTTTTTTTTTTGGATTTTTCCTTTATTGTGACTGAACCTCAGTGAGGCTGCCTACGTACCCTTTCGGGATCAAGTCAAACGTAGTTCGGACTACGTTTATATTTATTGTTGCATCTTGACTTCTCCCGATTTTTCTTTGCATTCTTTTTCTTTTTTCTTTTCTTTTCTTTTTCTTTTCTCTTTTTTTCTTCTTTTCTTTTCTTTTTTTTCTTTTCTTTTCTTCTTTCTTTTTGTTTCTCCATTTGATTTCCCCGCTCAATCCTCAATTTTTGTTGTTGATTCCGAAAGAGGGGTATGAAAGAAAATATAATAAGGCTCAAAGGGATATCAATGGATAAAGTGTTTGGATAGCCGAATAAAATGCCTTCGTCATTCCAATCTTCAAAACCTACCAAGTACACCTTTGATTGATTCACATATTTGCCTTCTGTATTTGCCGATTCCTAGTGACTTTGGGCAACAATCTTGACACCACGAATGGTTCTTTTGACCTTGGGGTAATTTTGCCTTTGGCTTTAAATCGATGATGCATGATGCATTTCCAAGGCATTTCTTTATGTTACACTTTTCCCAGTATTCACATGGTTCCGGCTTCACAGTATTCCAATATGTTTTTATTTCTTCCGAGTATCATTACATCTTCAACATTATTTCATTGCTAAATTAACTCTTAAAATCAGGCCGAGAATTGTGTGCAAGTCACGTTGCTAAAATCAGTATGAGAAGAAATACAAAGTGATCAGAAATGGAATGACTAGGAATGATGGGAAACAGAGAGTTGTATTAAACTGATGGGTTGAAACAACAAGACGAACAACAAAACGAACAGACTAGACTAGAATTACAAACCTAGACATCACTAAACAAATTTATTACTAAACAAAGCAAAGTGGAAAGATAGAAGGGTTTTGACTCTCGAGACAACGTCCGGATTACAACCCTGAAATAACACGGGCAAAAGAGATGACACCAAAATATACCACCAAAACTCCAAGAGACGGAGCGCCTTCCCAATTGACACGCATGGCATCCTAGCCACTGAATTCTGTATTAATGTTGCCAAGATCACTTTCTGTTTCAATATCTTCAACTTCAGTTGACCTCCCAAGAAGATTTTCATTACCCACGTCACCGGGCAACATTCCCACAAAATGTGCTCCGTTATGTGCAGGTAAAGGATTTTGTGCAATGTTTTGGATGCCACTGCCTTGGACCGCAATTATTCCTTCATGAATCATTCTTTCTATCTCTCTTTTCAAATCCCGACAACTTTCAACATCGTGCCCCAGGGCATTGGAGTGGTATCCACACCTTTTGGATGAGTCAAAACTTCTCGCACGTCGGTCCACCCGATTTGGAGGGACGGGTGCAATCATGCCATGTCGTTTTAACTTCTCAAACAAGCTTGCATAAGACTCTCCTATTGGTGTAAAATTATCTTTCAACTTATGTTCCTTTCCATACCCCTGGCTTGGATATGGGTTATAAGGTATTTGAAAATTTTGCGGAGGCTGGTAAAGATTTTGTGATGTTCGGGCTCGCTTTCTTGGGTGTTTTGAAGATTGAGCAACATACTGGACTGGTTCAACAGAGTATGGAGGGTTCTGAGGCGGGTAGTAATGCTTAAGAGGGTCATGGAAAACTTGATGAGGTTGCATATACCTTCGAGATGTTCTCATAGGACCTCTTCTCGACCCTGATGTCATCATGATTTCGTCATCCCTCCCATTCACATCACTGAATTCACTTTGGACATCCCGAGCCGCATTTTTGAGAGCTGCTTGACTTATAATTTTGCCTGTCTTAAGACCATCTTCCACCATTTCTCCCATTTTGATTATTTCTTCAAAGGAGTGACCAACTGCAAATATCATGTTTTGAAAGTAATCCGACTCTTGAGCCTGAAGGAAAACAGTGGCCAACTCGTGATCATTCATGGGTGGGTTAGCTCTAGCTGCCTGCTCTCTCCATTTGATGGCATATTCCCCGAAACTTTCAGTTGGTTTCTTTTTCAATTTAGAAAGGGAAATGCGGTTTGGGGTGATGTCGATAATGTATAGAAACTGTTTGATAAAGGCCCGTGCCAAATCATCCCAGACGTGCCAACCAGATGCGTCCTGATCCCAAAGCCATTCAGATGCTACTCCTGAGAGGCTTTCCCCAAAATAAGCCATAAGCAATTGTTCTTTTCTTCCCACACCTCTCAATTGGTTGCAATACCTTTTCAGGTGGGCTATGGGATTTTCGCGTCCATCATACTTTTCCAATTTGGGAACCTTGAAACCAGGCGGCAAGTGGACATCGGGGAACATACAAAGATCTCTGAAGGCAACACTCTTTTGACCTGCCATTTCTTGCATGTTTTTCAGCCGTTGTTCTAATCTCTTCAATCTTTGGGCCATTTCTTCATGTACATTCTTTCGTGTAGGCTTCTCAACGTTTGCAGGAAGGTCAAACGAGTACGAGTGGTACTCGGGAGAGTGGTACTGTTCTTGCTGTATAGCTCATGAGAAGGCTGTCCTTGGCCATTGGCCCGCATTTTGGTCATTGGTTGTTTCAATGCTCTGTTTTCCTCAACCACAGTAGACCCTTGTTGAATTTTCTGACCCTGAGTCTCTTGAGCACTCGTAACAGCTTCGATGCCGGTTATCATTTTCCTTGGATCTTGCTTTCCAATTTACCACAACCAACCACCTCGACTTTCTGGATCAACAAAACGAAACCACCGGGTTAGCGTTAAGGTATTCCACTTATTGATTTCCTTTGTTTTTTTTTCTGCTATTTTCTTTTCTTTTTCCCTTTTTGTGGTTTTTTTTCATTTTCTATTCTTTTTTTTTCTTTTTGTAGTTTTTCATTTTTTTTTCTGGTTATGGATATGGTCGAATCCTATGTGGATTGCCTACGTATCATGACCCCGCATGAATCGGACCGAGCGTAGTTCTTGCAAATTAATGCAAGAAATAAAGAGATGTTTATTTGATTTTTTGATTTTTATTTTTTTTTTGAAGAAAAATTGTAAAAGCCGACTCCAACTACAAACTTGAAAAACTTTCACATTTTGTACCGGAGATTTCTACCAGAATAAGAATTTTTGGTTTCAATTATGACTATTTCTACAAAATTGGCCATATAATGGCTTATTTGACAAAATGACTATTTTTGCAAAATTTTGTTTAAGAAAAAATAAGCTTGAATTTTTTTATCCTGTGGCTCATGGGGCATCGTTCGGCATCACCATAAACCAACACAAGACTTTTTTTTTCATAAATTGGCCATGTAATGGCTTATTTAGACAAAGTGGCTCTTTTTGCAAAATTTTATTTAAGAAGATGCAAATTCAAATTTTTTATCCTGGGCCTATGGGGCATTGTTCAGCACCGACACAGGCCAACACAAGACTAAGGAAGTTAAAATGCAAAAATGTGGCTATTTCAGCAAAAACTGGCCATGTAATAGCTTATTTGGTAAAGTGGATATTTTTTGAAAAGTTGAGCGATGACCCAAACTTAATTTTGCGGATGGCCTTTCAACATTTCCGCGAGGGATTTTTTCAAGGCCATGTCCAAAAATTATTTACAAATGACTCAAAGTGGCTATTCTTGCAAAAATATCCTCCCGATATCCTTTTGAGGGACATTCGGCTTATTCTAAGCAAGAATAGCATCACCCGACTTATTTATAACAAAATCAAAAATTTGACATTTTTTGGTTATTTTTGCAAAAGGGGTGTGAACCCGAACTTGATTTAGCGAATACGGCCTTTTAACATTTCCACATGGAATATTTCAAGGCTATGCCCACAAATTATTAAAAATGTTTCAAAGTGGCTGTTTTTGCAAAAACAGCCTTCCGACGTCCTTTCAGAACATTCGGCTATTTGCAAAAACGGCATCACTTTGATTTTATTGACAAAATTAAACACACATTTTTTGATTTTTTAAAAGGGGTGGTAAACTCAAACTTGATTTTGCGGATACGGCCTTTCAATATTTCCACATGAAATATTTCAAGGCCATTATTCAAAAAGAAAAAAAAAAGTCTTCAAAGTGGCCATTTTTGAAAAAACAGCCTTCCGGCATAGTTTCGGAACATTCGGCTATTTTCAAAAATAGCAGCACTTTGATTTTATTGACGAAATTAAACACACATTTTTTTTTAATTTTTTTTTTAAAAGGGGTGGTTGGACTCGATGAGGGTTGCCTACGTATCCCACCTAATGGCGAGAATCAAACATGCGTAGTTTGGTCAGATTATTTGACCAATTATTTCAACAAAATTGTTCCACCTTTTTTTTAGATTTTCAAATTTTCGGATACCTACTTCCTATAAATCTTATTTTCCTCTCTCTTTTTTTTTCTTTCTTTTTTAACGATTTCCACCGGTCCGCATAACGATCGAGGACAATAAAAATGCAACACATAACATGCTCGGTCTTTTCCAATACCGGGTCACACGTCCTAGACGGACCCAACCCCTGTGTTGAGTCCCCTAAGTCAAATATGATGCAAATAATCGTCCTAGACCTATGTTCAAAATCTTACGGTTTCATAGCTTGCTAGACCGTGTACTCGAGCGGACAACTCGAATCGAGGAGGGGCTACGTACCGGTGACCCGCGAAGTCAATCGGCTTTGTAACTTATCCGGCCTCTGTTTTTTCTTAATTTAAGGTGACTTTAACAGAAAGGGGAGTCTCAACCAGTAAGCACATCCCCTGGGGTGAAGAGAGAAAGGTTTTCGGCACAATTTTATATACAATCCACATAATATCAAAGCGATAAAGCACATAGCATGTTGTTCAAATCATATAATGAAGTCAAACAATAACGCGAACGGCAATTCTAAAGAGCTCGAGTTCTTAAACCCCGAAACCGAAGTTCGGGGTTGGATTCCCCAGCAGAGTCGCCAGAAGCTGTCACACCTCCTTTTTTACCGCACAACGTAAACGTAAATGTGCTACTTTTTAATACTACACCCTGAGAAGGGATATAATAATAATCAGTGAAGGAGTTTTCCAATTAAAGGACAGTCGGAACGGGATCAATTTATTTAATTATTCAGAGTCGCCACTTGGGAAAATAATGGTGTCCCAAGTCACCGGTTTAATCCCGAACTGAGGAAATTTATGACTCTGTAATACAGTCTGCGAAACTAGAAACCTGGATAAGGAATTCTGTTGACCCGGGAGAAGGTGTTAGGCACTCCCGGATTCCGTGGTTTTACCACGGTCGCTCAACTGCAATTTTTGTTTTTATCTGATTTCTCTATATATTTTAACTATGAGCTATTAATGTTCCCTTTTTAATTTTAGAAGAATTGCGACGTCACGAAAACACATTTCGAGTCACACCGCAATCGGTACGCCTGTGACTTTAATGTATTTCAGTTTCGCCGAGAGTAAAGATTTGGGTCACATAAATGCGCACCCGTATTTAGGAAAGTATTTTATTAAAGTCGTGCCTAAAGATTCTACGTGTTGATAGCTTTGGGAAAGACCGTGAAATTCGCTAAACGGTCTCCCCGAGTCTAAATTTTTATAACAATTATTTGAGGGCCCCGCAATTGTGTATTTAGTGTGGCGAGGCTCGTCTCATCATTTAAAGGTCAATCCTAGTGTGAACTATATTATCTACTTTTGTTTTTGTCCCTAATATCAATTTGATACTTAATCCTATACGTGCTAAAATAAATTTACGATTCAAGCACTCTTTTTAACGGTTTCCAATTTAATAGCAGTCATAGTGTGACTAATCCCAATACAAAGGAGAACAAATCAGCTGGGCGTGAGGCCCTTACGTATACTAGCCAATTAAATAATGTACCCATAAACTCTTAATTTCGGAACTAAACCAGTAGACTTGCACAAATCATTACGCTTAGACCTTAATTAGAGAAGCTATAAAAAAACCTACTGCTTTCGTATGGCTATATATACCAAATAGAAGAAATGCAGTAGCAAAATTTGATTAATCAGCAACCTAGGGCCCAAGCTCCTACAACGTATTTGGTTACTGGTCCCTTTAAACATGTATGCCATTTTCCTTGCTTAATAAGATAATTCCAAATTGGCCACCTTTATTAACGTAAAAAAGGCAAAGCTAACCTTTATTAACTGCTGATCCTATTATGATTGTTGCTATATCATACTATTATTCCAAAATTACCACAGCTGTACAATACTATCTAATTACAAAAAAAAAAGAAGGAAAACTAACCAACAAATGATAACTGAACAAATGAGAATACTTATGTGTGTTGATAAACCGGCAAACAGTTCCGATTTTAACTTACAATAATTCTAATTACAATTATTAAGCAATCATTAATACATCTAAATCCATAACAACTTCTTAAATCAATGGCAATTTACAAAAAAGGAAATGAACAAAATCAGAAGACATTAAGAAAAGGACCAGCACTTCAAATCATTTCCATAAGCCTGAGATTACAAATGTGTACCTGAAATCAAGGTAGATCCATTAGATCTAGTACATACAGCAGCAAAAATATGATTTATCCATGCAGTACAGCAGTAATTCCAGCAGTAACAGTCAAAATCACAGCAGTAGCAGCTCAATGAGATCAATAGTGAATAATAAACCAAGCAATTAACCCAGCAGATAATTTCCAGAACCTCAAAATTATTTCAAAAGCCACTTTCGCATTCAAGTGACAGTTTCTACTGATTAGTGATGAATTTCACTATTGTTTTTGGTTTTTGATATGATTTTTGAAGGTAAAAATAAAAGAAAAGGAATCTGAAATATTAATTTCAGATCTGGAACAAGTATTTTTTGGGATTTTCTAGGGTTCCTGTGGCTAAAATTCTAAAAGAGATTCTCAAAATCAGCAAGAAAACCCCCTTTTATTACTGCTGAAAATACCTATTTATAGGCCAAAACCAAAGGAAATCTGAATTTTTTTATTTCACTAAAACTCCTTCAATTTTTAGCTTGTTGCACAAGTTAGTGCAATTATTCTAGTGAAAGCTACACTAAGACCCCTTCTAGAATAGTCTACCATGTTCCAATTCATTGTATTACCTATTGTGCCCTCACTTGTTAAGGACAACTACTAATTCTACCCTTTTTATCCCCAAGCTGCCCTTAATGCTCTATATTTATCACAATTATGCCAATTCTTATCCCAATTGCACCCTTTCCCTTTTAACCTTATTACAAGTTTACCAATTCTTTTTCCCAATTTACCCCTACTTCTTAAGGCTAATTACTTTCCTAATTTATGTATTTTATCCCTATTTTAACCTATTTTCAGATTGTATTTATCAAATAGCCACAATTAAGTGACTATTGCTCAATTAACCAATTAGCCTCTTTAGTTACTTTAAATCCAACTTAATTCAATTAATTAAAATCACATTTCTCCTATAGCCAACCCTAAGCAATCTTACAAATACAGCCACTTATGATTAATTATCCGATTAACAAGACTCGGGGGAACAATTGATAGATGGTGAGTCTTATTGCTCGAGCTAACTAGTCGCAATTGATTCTATTTAGTAAAACACCTTAGGTTGCTATGAATTGTATGATTTCAACTATTGACTTAATTGAATCTATGGTAGTCTAAAGGCGAGTTCACTAATCGAGCTTAATCACTAACTACAGCTATAACCAATACATCCTAATTGAATCGATATCAAATTACCAATCACAATTAAACTAATTAGTTAACCAGCTTGAAATCAATAGAACAATCAGAAACTTAACAGAATCCAACAGAAATCTAAAAATTGGAAACAAAACAGATAAAATCAGAATATGGCCCAAAAGCAATTAACAGAAAACTTAAAAATCTAAAAATTACGGCAGTGAATAACAGAAATCATATACAAAAAATTGCTAATACTATACTAATAAAATCATAATGGCCGAAAACTAAAATTCACAGATTCAACGATCTAAAGAAACCTAAAAATGAAACGAAATATATTCACAAGAACCAAAATGAAAGCCAATCACAAAAATCATTAACGGAGTCTAATTAATTAATCACACTTTTGGAAGAATCAAAAAGAAAAGCAAAACAATCCAGTCACAAATGACAAATCAGAAAAATAAAGAATAAGAAGACTTAGCTTTACTTCCGAATCTAATTTGTAACCAACAGCTTTTCTTTTATTCTGTTTTTCCCGTTTTCTTTTTTTTTCTTTTCTTCTGAATTTTCTTCTTCATAGCCTTTTCTTGATTATTCCTCACACGAGCCCTTTTTCTTTAATCTTTCTTGAGACGGGCTTCAACTCTTGAAAATCCGGCGGTTTGGACTCGATTTCTTCGTGTAACAGTTGAGGGGTGTGATTTTGGGAGGTTTTTGTGAGGCGGCGCCGCCATGGTGGTGGGGTGGCGGCGCGAACTACCCGGCCCGTCGTTACGGGAATTACCACCCCGTTATGTTGAAATTGTATGTTTTTTGCTTTTATATCAGTATTAAAGTCTATCGGGTGAGTTAGGAGTGAATTGGATTGAAAATGAGGCATATAGCCTTTGTGAAGGAAACTTGAATAAGGAAAGTCAACCAGAAGTTGACTATTTGGTTAGAGGGATCGGAATCGGATTCTGATGATTCGGTTAGTTCCGGAAGGTGATTTGTGACTTAGGGGAGCGATCGGAATTGAATTTGGAGGCCCGTGTAGAAATAGGCTTGAATTGGCTAAGGTTGAATTTTGGCGAAATCCGAACGGTAGGTGAGATTTTGATCCGGGGGTCGGAATGGAATTCCGACAGTTGCAGTAGCTTCGTTAGGTGATTTTGGATGTGCCTGCAAAATTTCAGGTCATTCGGACGTCGTTTGGTCGGGTTTTTGATTGAATGTGTAATTCGGAATGTTTTAAGGAATTTAGGCTTGAATTTGATGTAAATTATGGGTTTTGGTGTTATTAGATGTGTTTTGAGGATTGGAGCAAGTTCGAATAAGGTGTTAAGATGTGTTGGTGTGTTTGGATGAGGTCCCGGGGGCCTCGGGGTGTTTTCGGATGGTTAAACGGAAGAAAAATCATGGAAATTGCAGGTTGGGATTCTGTTTCTGTTGTTTCCGCTCCTGCGGAATTTTGGACGCAGGAGCGAGTCCGCAGAAGCGGACGAGGGGCGCAGGAGCGCTTGGTTACGCAGAAGCGGAAGTCATTCCGCTGAAGCGGCATCGCTGGTGCGAGCCAGTGATCGCAGAAGCGGACGAGAAGAAAATGGGAAGGTCCGCAGAAGCGGACACTTGACCGCCTGGGCGAGTCCGCAGGAGCGGACTCTGGTGCGCAGAAGCGGATGTTTTCGCAGAAGCGGACGTTTCATCGCAGAAGCGGACGCGCTTAAGCGGCCCTTTGCTCGCAGAAGCGGAAGTGGCCGGCTAGGCCTGGAACCGCTGAAGCGACCCTTTGGTCGCGGATACGGACTCGTAGGAGCGGAAATTCTTCCGCGGAAGCGAAAATCGCTGTAAGTTAAGTGTATCAGAAGTTAGAAAAATTTCAGAACATTTCACACATTTGGGTCTCGGCTTTAGAGGCGATTTGGGCGATTTTGAAGAGAAACTCAAGGGAAATCATCAGGTAATCAACTATGGACTTAAACTATGATTAGTATTGGTACTATTATGCAATTATATCATGAAAATGGAGGAATTTGGGGTAATTTATGGAGGATTTAGCCCTAGGCTTGAACTTTAGAAAATCAAGGTTTTGAATGGGCAAATGGAGTCCGAATTTGGTAAAATTGATATGCTTAGACTCGTATTGAGACGAGGGTTCCGAATATGTGACTTTCGTGATTTTTCGATAAGCGTACCGAAAGTCGGGTTTTGACAACTTTGGGAATTTTGATGTAAATTAAGTTGTTTTGATTGGGTGTCGTCTCATTGGCCTAATTTGTTGTATTTCTACTGTATTTGAGCAGATTCTACGCGTGCGGAGCTTGATTCTCGTGGCAAGGGCATTGCGGAATAGTCGTCGCGCTATATTGAGGTGAGTAATAGATGTGGGTGATGACCAGCGGGTTCGAAACCCCGGTATATCACTTTGTGACGCTGTATAGCGGCGAGACACGCACACTCTTGAGAGTGCGGGGTCGATCATGAACTGGAGACTATATATTAGTCCGACCTGTTGATACCGTATTATTGGCTATTCTCGAGCCGTCGAACCTCCTTCTCGGATGGTTGCATATATATATATATATTGTGATAATGGCCACTTTTGAGCCGAGGAACCCCCTTCTTGGGCGGTTGAGTATACATGTGGGCCGTGAGCCAGTTATTGGATCCCGCGAGGATCGTTATCATTGTCTTATCATATAGACATGCTAGTTTACTACTAGTCCGCAGCTATTTCTGTTATTATGCTAATTCCAATCTCTGGAACTTGATATTACCGTTTTCCAACTGAAAAATGATAAAAAGAGTTTTCAAAAACTACTTTTGAGCCTCGCGAGGCTGTATCTGCATATTAGCTGACTAGTAGTGGATCGGGCTGCACGCCGCAGCGAGATATATGTTGGATCTGACTGCACGCCGCAGGAATATCTCTATGAGATGTGCTTGGGCTGTAGGAGCCCCTCCGGGGTCTGAACCCCCACAGTGAGCACGGGTACCCAAAATTGGAGTCGGCTACGCGCCGTAGCGGTCATATCATGCATTGCATTGCATTTAGCTACATCTGCTAGCTGTTATGCTATTTATTGCTAGTACTTATTGGTACAGGTACAGTTGATATTGATTCTGTGACAGGGTATTCGATTATAGCTTTACATAGTGCTTTATTGCGGATTTCTTATCTGCGCCGTCTTACCCTTGTTTATTACCACTGAGTCTGGCAGTACTCATTTTACTCCCTGCACCTTGTGTGCAGATCCAGGTACCTCTCAGCAGTGATCCAGTAGTTGTGCGAGGCGACGTTTGTGGATATTCGAGGTAGCTGCAGAGTCCGCAGGACCCGATATTCCTTCTTACTGTCTTGATTTTGTATTGACTTTTCTTTCCGCACTTGGTATCTTGTAAACCTTTATACACTCATGTTCAGTAGAGGCTCATGACTCTTGACCCTTCGGTCTATGGGAGTTGATGTATTATGGGACTTGGTTCCCCGTTTTCGTTACATGTATTGCTGTTATTTCGTGAATTAATTTGCTTAAATGGGTTAAAGAGAGCTTCTAGCTCCGTGGTTGATATGGATTGGTCGGCTGGCTTAGCAATGTGCTGGGCGCCATCACGACCGGATTTGGGGTCATGACAAGTTGGTATCAGAGCCTAGGTTTACTAGGCCTCATGAGTCTCGAGCCGGTTAGTAGAGTCTTGTGGATCGGTACGGGGACGCCTGTACTTATCCTCGGGAGGCTGCGAACCTTTAGGAAAACTTCACTTTTCTTGAACTCTGTCGTGCGATCTTGTTGTTCCGAGAACTGAACTTCTATATTCTATTCTCTCGTAGATGGCGAGAACGCGAGCATCGGGACGAGGTGGACGACCTCCATTGCCACCGTTAGAGGCCGTGGGCGCGGTCGTGCTAGAGTTAGAGGTAGGGCGGCCGAGGCGGTGCCAACCGACCCGCCCGTTGTACCGGCTCGGGAGCAGCCCCCGGTGGTTGATGCTCCGGCGGTCCCAGTTTCAGGGCCGGACTATAGCTATTGCTATTCCCTGGTCTTCGGAGACTCTTGCTCGAAATATTATCGGTGTGTTCCGGTTTGGCTCGGGTAGTTTCAACTACCGCTACCGTAGCGACATCTCAGCCAGGGGTGGTCATCGGACCCCCGTAGCTCGCACACCGACCCGGTTGTTCGGGGACTTCGGACGCCAGAGGGGTCCCCGCTCAGGTGCTTGCACCGGTTATTCCTCCAGCCGCACCAGCTCCAGCTCCAAAGCATATGGTTCGGGTTATGCCCGACGACGAGCAGCGTCGTCTTGAGAGATTTGGTAGACTTCGGCCGCCCCATTTCGGTGGCGTTGAGGGCGAGGATGCCCAGGGTTTCTTGGATAAGTGTCGGAGGATGTTGCGGACGGCTGGTATTCTTGAGTCCAGCGGAGTTTCATTTACTACATTTCAGTTCACTGGTCCCGCATTCGATTGGTGGGAGGAGTTTGAGAGGCGTAGGCCTGCAAGAGCAGCACCTCTCACATGGCAGCAGTTCTCTACTCTCTTTCTAGAGAAATATGTACCTCAGTCTCGTCGCGAGGAGCTACGTCGCCAGTTCGAGTGGTTGATTCAGGGCGACATGTCCGTGACCCAGTATGAGCTTAGATTCACTCAGTTGGCTAGGCATGCCACATGGATGATCCCCACCGATAGGAAGAGGATCAGGAGGTTCATTGATGGCCTCAACTACTCTATCCGTATTCTTATGACCGGCGAGCGAGTTCTGTCATCATCGTTTGAGCAGGTAGCCGATATGGCACGCTCCATTGAGGCGGATCGTCGCCGAGAGAGAGAGGAGCGGGAGGCCAGGAGGCCTCGCGGTCTGGCAGTTTCAGCGGTGCATCCATCTAGAAGGCATTCCCGGCAGAAGCGGAGGTCGCTCATCTGGACCTTCTCATTCGGGCCGCCCGGAGCGAGAGCGGAGGTTCGCATGGTCGTGGTCGACGGGGGTTTCAGCAGGTCAGTCATCGCTCGGTGCCCTCCCAGCCCAGAGTGCAGCACCTACTTCTCCAGCACCGGGTGCATGTTATGAGTGTGGTGAGTTTGGCCACACGAGGAGACATCGCCCTCGACTACGTAGGGGCAGGACTCGGCAGAGGGATCGGCCCTCCTCTTCGGCACCATCTCGGTCTAGTAGAGGTGGAGGTCGGTCTTTTCGTGGTCGCCCCGTGGGCGAGGAGAGATCCGGTGGAGGCCGGGCACGTTTCTATGCACTTCCCGACGGGCGTGATGCGGTTGCCTCCGACGCCGTAATTATAGGTATCATTATTGTTTGTGGGACTCATTGGTTCTCGTTCTATTTGATCCAGGGTCCACATATTCTTACGTGTCCTCTTATTTTGCACATCACTTGGGTGCGACTCGTGGTAGTCTTGATTTACTCTGTTCATGTATCCACCCCCGTGGGTGATACGATTGTTGTGGATCATGTCTATAGATCCCGTGTTATATCTATTGGGGGTCTGGAGACCCAGGCAGGTTTGTTATTGTTGGGGATGGTGGACTTTGATGTTATATTGGGTATGGACCGGTTGTCTCCGTATCATGCTATATTGGACTGTCATGCTAAGACAGAGTTACGTTGGCCATTCCTGGTATTTCTCAAATTGAGTGGTGGGGTTCAACCGATTTCGTCCCTAGCCGTGTTATTTCGTTCCTAAAAGCTCGGAAGATGGTTGAAAAAGGGTGTTTATCGTACTTAGCTTTTGTGAGAGATGTGGGAGCTGAGTCTCCTAGCATTGATTCTGTACCTGTTATGAGGGACTTCCCAGATGTATTCCCCTCAGACCTGCCGGCAATGCCGCCGGACAGGGATATTGATTTTGGCATTGACTTGGTGCCGGGCACTCAGCCTATATCCATTCCTCCTTATCGAATGGCACCAGCCGAGTTGAAAGAACTGAAAGAGCAGCTTCAAGAACTTCTGGATAAGGGTTTCATCCGTCCTAGTATGTCACCGTGGGGTGCGCCGGTATTATTTGTTAAAAAGAAAGATGGTTCCATGCGAATGTGTATTGATTATAGGCAAACTGAACAAAGTGACAGTGAAGAACAAGTACCCTCTACCGCGCATAGATGATTTGTTTGATCAGTTAGAGGGTGCGAGGGTGTTTTCTAAGATCGATCTTCGTTCAGGCTATCATCAGCTGAAGATCAGGGACTCGGATATTATGAAGACTGCATTCAGGACCCGATATGGTCATTATGAGTTTCTTGTGATGTCGTTTGGGCTGACCAATGCCCCAGCAGCATTTATGCATCTGATGAACAGTGTGTTCAAGCCTTATTTGGATTCATTTGTGATTGTGTTCATTGATGACATTCTAGTCTACTCCCGTACTCAAGAGGAGCATGCTCAGCATTTGAGCATTGTGTTGCAGAGATTGGGGAAGGAGAAACTATATGCTAAATTCTCCAAGTGCGAGTTTTGTCTCGAGTCCGTAGCATTTCCTGGGACATGTGGTGTCTCGTGATGGTATTCAGGTTGATCAGAAAAAGATAGAGGCGGTGCGGAGTTGGCCTAGACCGTCCTCAGCTACAGAGATCAGGAGTTTTCTTGGCTTGGCGGGGTATTATCGCCGGTTTGTTCAGGGATTTTCATCCATTGCTTCTTCATTGACTAAATTGACCCAGAAGGGTGCACCATTCGTGTGGTCGGATGAGTGCGAGGGGAGCTTTCAGAAGCTCAAGACAGCTTTGACCACAGCTCCAGTGTTAGTATTGCCATCGGCTTCGGGTTCATATACCGTTTATTGTGATGCCTCGAGAGTGGGGATAGGTTATGTGTTGATGCAGGAAGGTAAGGTAATTGCTTATGCTTCTCGGCAGTTGAAGCCACATGAGAAGAACTATCATGTTCATGGCTTGGAGCTAGCCGCCATTGTTCATGCATTGAAGATTTGGAGGCACTATTTGTATGGTGTGTCTTGTGAGGTGTATACCGACCATCGTAGTCCCCAACACTTGTTCAAACAGAAAGACCTTAATTTGAGACAGCGGAGATGGCTAGAGTTGCTGAAGGATTATGACATTACTATATTATATCATCCGGGTAAGGCCAATGTGGTGGCCGATGCTTTGAGCCGGAAGGCGGTCAGTATGGGGAGCTTGGCATATATTCCAGCTGAGGAGAGGCCATTTGCTTATGATGTTCGGGTGCTAGCCAATCGGCTAGTGAGGTTAGATATTTCGGAGCCCAGCAGGGTATTGGCTTGTGTTGTATCTCGGTCATCTCTATATGATCGTATTCGTGAGCACCGGTATGATGATCCACATTTGGCTGTCCTGAGGGACAGAGTTCAGCATGATGATGCTAGAGATGTCACCATTGATAGTGACGGCATATTGAGGATGCGGGGCCGGATATGTGTGCCCAATGTTGATGGCCTTCGTGAGTTGATTTTGGAGGAGGCCCATAGCTCGCGGTATTCTATCCATCCAAGAGCCGCTAAGATGTATCAAGATTTGAAATAGCACTATTGGTGGAGAAAGATGAAAATGGACATTGTCAGACATGTAGCACGGTGCCTCAACTGTCAGCAGGTTAAGTACGAGCATCAGAGGCCCGGTGGTGTATTTCAGCGCATTGTTATTCCTGAGTGGAAATGGGAGAGGGTCACCATGGACTTTGTTACTGGACTCCCTCGGACGGCGAGGAAGTTTGATTCTGTATGGGTGATTGTGGATAGACTGACCAAGTCAGCTCACTTCGTTCCAGTTAGTACTACCTACTCATCGGAGCGGTTGGCAGCGATCTTTATTCGAGAGATTGTTCGGTTGCATGGAGTCCCGGTGTCTATCATATCCGATAGGGGTACTCAGTTCACTTCTCAGTTTTGGAGAGCATTTCAGCGAGAGATGGGTACGCGGGTTGAGTTGAGTACAGAGCATTTCACCCCCAGACAGACGGACAGTCTGAGCGCACTATTCGGATCTTGGAGGATATGTTGCGAGCTTGTGTGATTGATTTTGGTGGTTCGTGGGATGAGTTCCTACCACTTGCTGAGTTTGCCTACAACAACAGTTATCAGTCGAGTATTCAGATGGCCCCGTATGAGGCATTGTATGGCAGGCGGTGTAGATCCACCGTGGGATGGTTTGAGCCTGGTGAGGTTAGATTGATAGGGACTGAGCTAGTCCAGGATGCTCTGGATAGAGCAAAGTTGATCCAGGAGAGGCTTCGTACAGCACAGTCTCGTCAGAAGAGTTATGCGGACCGTAGAGTTCGGGAGTTGTCTTTCATGGTTGGTGACAGAGTATTGTTGAAGATTTTACCTATGAAGGGTGTCATGAGGTTTGGGAAGAAAGGAAAGTTGAGTCCCGGGTACATTGGTCCTTTTGAGATACTTAGGAAAGTTGGAGAGGTGGCATATGAGTTGGCCTTGCCGCCCGGCTTATCCAGCGTTCATCCAGTATTCCATGTGTCTATGCTCCGGAAGTACATTGGAGATCCGTCTCATGTATTAGACTTCAGTACCATTCAACTTGATGGTGATCTATCCTATGATGTGGAGCCTATTGCCATTTTGGGACGGCAGGTGAGAAAATTGAGGTCTAAGGAGATTGCATCGGTTAAGGTTCAGTGGAGAGGTCGACCCGTGGAGGAGGCCACTTGGGAGGTCGAACGGGAGATGCGGAGCAGATATCCTCACTTGTTTGAGACTTCAGGTATGTTTCTTGACCCGCTCGAGGACGAGCGTTTGCTTAAGAGGGGGAGAATGTGACGACCCGGCCCGTCGTCACGGGAATTACCACCCCGTTATGTTGAAATTGTATGTTTTATGCTTTTATATCGGTGTTAAAGTCTATCGGGTGAGTTAGGAGTGAATTGGATTGAAAATGAGGCATATAGCCTTTGTGAAGGAAACTTGAATAAGGAAAGTCAACCCGGAGTTGACTATTTGGTTAGAGGGCTCGGAATATGATTCTGATGATTCGGTTAGTTCCGGGAGGTGATTTGTGACTTAGGGGAGCGATCGGAATTGAATTTGGAGGCCGGTGTAGAAATAGGCTTGAATTGGCTAAGGTTGAATTTTGGCGAAATCCGAACGGCAGGTGAGATTTTGATCCGGGAGTCGGAATGGAATTCCGACAGTTGCAGTAGCTTCGTTAGGTGATTTTGGATGTGCCTGCAAAATTTCAGGTCATTCGGACGTCATTTGGTCGGGTTTTTGATTGAATGTGTAATTCGGAATGTTTTAAGGAATTTAGGCTTGAATTTGATGTAAATTATGGGTTTTGGTGTTATTAGACGTGTTTTGAGGATTGGAGCAAGTTCGAATAAGGTGTTAAGATGTATTGGTGTGTTTGGATGAGGTCCCGGGGGCCTCGGGGTGTTTTCGGATGGTTAAACGGAAGAAAAATCATGGAAATTGCAGGTTGGGATTCTGTTTCTGTTGTTTCCGCTCCTGCGGAATTTTGGACGCAGGAGCGAGTCCGCAGAAGCGGACGAGGGGTGCAGGAGCGCTTGGTTACGCAGAAGCGGACATCATTCTGCTGAAGCGGCATCGCTGGTGCGAGCCAGTGATCGCAGAAGTGGACGAGAAGAAAAATGAGAAGGTCCGCAGAAGCGGACACTTGACCGCCTGGGCGAGTCCGCAGGAGCGGGCTCTGTAGCGCAGAAGCGGATGGCTTCGCAGAAGCGGACGTTTTATCGCAGAAGCGGACGCGCTTAAGCGGTCCTTTGCTCGCAGAAGCGGAAGTGGCCGGCTAGGCCTGGAAACCGCTGAAGCGACCCTTTGGTCGCGGATACGGACTCGTAGGAGCGGAAATTCTTCCGCAGAAGCGAAAATCGCTGTAAGTTAAGTGTATCGGAAGTTAGAAAAATTTCAGAACATTTCACACATTTGGGTCTCGGCTTTAGAGGCGATTTGGGCGATTTTGAAGAGAAATTCAAGGAAATCATCAGGTAATCAACTATGGACTTAAACTATGATTAGTATTGGTAATATTATGCAATTATATCATGAAAATGGAGGAATGTGGGGTAATTTATGGAGGATTTAGCCCTAGGCTTGAACTTTAGAAAATCAAGGTTTTGAATGGGCAAATGGAGTCCGAATTTGGTAAAATTGATATGCTTAGACTCGTATTGAGATAAGGGTTCCGAATATGTGACTTTCGTGATTTTTCGATAAGCGTACCGAAAGTCGGGTTTTGAAAACTTTGAGAATTTTGATGTAAATTGAGTTGTTTTGATTGGGTGTCGTCCCATTGGCCTAATTTGTTGTATTTCTACTGTATTTGAGCAGATTCTACGCGTGCGGAGCTTGATTCTCGTGGCAAGGGCATTGCGGAATAGTCGTCGCGCTATATTGAGGTGAGTAATAGATGTGGGTGATGACCGGCGGGTTCGAAACCCCGGTATACCACTTTGTGACGCTGTATAGCGGCGAGACACGCACACTCTTGAGAGTGCGGGGTTGATCATGAACTGGAGACTATATATTAGTCCAACCTGTTGATACCGTATTATTGGCTATTCTCGAGCCGTCGAACCTCCTTCTCGGATGGTTGCATATATATATATTGTGATAATGGCCACCCTTGAGCCAAGGAACCCCCTTCTCGTGCGGTTGAGAGCCAGTTATTGGATCCCGCGAGCCGGTTATTGGATCCCGCGAGGATCGTTATCATTGTCTTATCATATAGACATGCTAGTTTACTACTAGTCCGCAGCTATTTTTGTTATTATGCTAGTTCCAATCTCTGGAACTTGATATTAGTGTTTTCCAACTGAAAAATGATAAAATAGTTTTCAAAAACTACTTTTGAGCCTGCGAGGCTGTATCTGCATATTAGCTGACTAGTAGTGGATCGGGCTGCGCGCCGCAGCGAGATATATGTTAGATCGGACTGCACGCCGCAGGAATATCTCTATGAGATGTGCTTGGGTTGTAGGAGCCCCTCCGGAGTCTGAACCCCCACAGTGAGCACGGGTACCCAAAATTGGAGTCGAGCTACGCGCCGTAGCGGTCATATCATGCATTGCATTGCATTTAGCTACATCTGCTAGCTGTTATGCTATTTATTGGTATTTGTTGGTACGGGTACAGTGAATATTGATTATGTGACAGGGTAGCTGATTATAGCTTTACATAGTGCTTTATTGCGGATTTCTTATCTGCGCTGTCTTACCCTTGTTTATTACCACTGAGTCTGGCGGTACTCATTTTACTCCCTGCACCTTGTGTGCAGATCCAGGTACCTCTCAGCAGTGATCCAGTAGCTGTGCGAGGCGACGTTTGTGGATATTCGAGGTAGCTGCAGAGTCCGCAGGACCCGATATTCCTTCTTACCGTCTTGATTTTGTATTGACTTTTCTTTCCGCACTTGGTATCTTGTAAACCTTTATACACTCATGTTCAGTAGAGGCTCATGACTCTTGACCCTTGGTCTATGGGAGTTGATGTATTATGGGACTTGGTTCCCCGTTTTCGTTACATGTATCGCTGTTATTTCATGAATTAATTTGCTTAAATGGGTTAAAGAGAGCTTCTAGCTCCGTGGTTGATATGGATTGGTCAGGCTGGCTTAGCAATGTGCTGGGCGCCATCACGACCGGATTTGGGGTCGTGACAGTGGCGGTGCGAACTAGGGTTTGATATTTGAGGGGATTGGTTGGTGTTTGAAGGAAATGGTTGAGAGAAATGGGATGAGGAGGAGATGGGGAGTTGTTTGGTGTTAGTTTTGACCGGAAAAGGTGCCGGCCGCCGCCACCCGCGGCGGAAACCTAGCGGCGGCGCAGAGGTTGAAGAAGGAAGGAGAAGGCGGCTGCTTTGGAGAGAATACAGAATGGTTCTAAGGTTTTGTTATGTTAAGGTTATGTTTGGTTTTTGGTTATACTTAGGTTGTAATGGGGGTTTTGGAGCCATTAGATTGAAGATCAACGGACGGTTGAGATTGGATAAGATTGGGGCAGCTGGGCATTGGGCTGGGGCGAGTGGGTCTGGGTCGTTTGGGTTGGGGGTTGGCCGATTTGGGCCTGTGTTCTTGGGTGTTAATTGGCCCAATTCTCCTTATTCCTTGCATTTTTCCTTAATTAACTCTTATATCTTTTGTATTTTTGTATTTTATTTTCTTTGTATTTTTTTTATATTTTCCCTACTTTGTAGTTATTTGGAATTAATTAAAACTAAACTAATTACCTTCTTTTTGGCAATTTTCAATTTAAAAAGCTAACTAATTTTTTTGATTTTTTCTTTAATTAATAAAAAAATGAATTAATTTCCTAAGAATGCAAATTTTTGTGTTTTCATTTATCACACGCAAATAACATGCAAAACAACTAACAAAAAATTCATACAAAATTTAGAAAAAAGGAAAAATTATTTATTTTGAATTTTATAGGAATAACTCATGTGTAGGGTAAAAATCATGTGCTCACAGCTGCCCCTCTTTGCTCGGGGACACGAAGAGTTTCCGTGCAAAGATAAGTGAGCAATTATGAATGATTTTTACCCGTTCGAGTATTCCATTGTGAAGCATTTTGAAAAACTTTGACCGCGCCCTGCTTCAGAGGTTGCCTACATATCCTGGGCTAAACAGGAATCAGGTCAGTGTAGTTCGGGAAGGTCTGGTAGCTGGGACTACCAAGGACTGTGATCTCACTGCTGTTGCTGTTGTTACTGCCGTCACTGCTGACTGACCCCTTATTACACCATGGTAAAAATAAAAGAAGCTAGTCTAAGTTACAGCCTATGAATTACAAAAATCCTATCTATGTCTTCCAACTTGTTTTTGTATTTTCTTGATCTTGTGTCTTCTATTCCTTGCAACGACATTCTTGTTATTGCCTTCAACTTGTATCTTCTCTCCAAAGGCATTCTTGTTGTTGCCTTGAACTTGTTCAACTTTCACCGGCATTCTTGTTATTGCCTTGACTTGTTCAACTTCTTCAATATTTCGTCCATTCTCTAGGTGGACCTCTGCTTGTGACAAAATAAACAACCGAAGAAAGATTTTTCCGCCCCAGTATGGTGACTAGGCACATCATGTTATTGAATGTCAGATTTTTTTTTTAATGCAGACATGTATGAAATGAAATGCAGAAAAATATTCCCGTGTTAGAAGGTGGGCGCCTAACAGAAATTAAACGTGCAATGCGATGTAGAAAAATATTTCCGTATTCGAAGGTGGGCACCTAACGAAATTAAACGTGCAATGCGATGCAGAAAAATATTCCCGTATTCGAAGGTGGGCACCTAACGGAAATTAAACGTGCAATGCGATGCAGAAAAATATTCCCGTATTCGAAGGTGGGCACCTAACCGAAATTAAACGTGCAATGCGATGCAGAAAAATATTCCCGTATTCGAAGGTGGGCACCCAACAGAAATTAAACGTGCAATTAAGAAATGAAAAAAAATGAATTGATTTCCTAAGAATGCAAATTTTTGTGTTTTCATTTATCACACGCAAATAACATGCAAAACAACTAACACAAAATTCACACAAAATTTAGAAAATAAGGAAAAATTATTTATTTTGAATTTTATAGGAATAACTCATGTGTAGGGTAAAAATCACGTGCTCACACTTATATTGTTCAGTGTTGTCCTCATTAGCCGGAATAACGGCTGGACATCCATGTGATGAGTACGTTTGTACTGCAAGGTGTATCTATGTGATCTCAGTGGTGACGAATGAGTCTGCTGGATGATCGATGACTGTTACGTGTCTATTTTCTATTGGGATTTATTGTGTAGCCCCAAGTTATGGGCGCATGGAGAATATTTTTGTATCTCCTAGTTGAATAGTAAAGTACAATATGTGCGGCGGTATGAGTTCAAACTCAGGATGACTATATTATTGTGTTGTGTGTGTGATGGTGGAAGGTATATTGTGATATCGAATTAAGGCAAAGCAGGTGGGCTATCTCCTGCGGGGTGTCCTTAAGTGGTATGATCCTTATCTGTAATTGGAAGGTATTTCCTATGTGTTATGATTCTAATAGGTGCAACGCATGTGCATGTATCAATTTTGATAATATAATACATGTAGAATTGAGATTAATGTTGTTGATATACATTGTGACGTTTTATCAAGTTGTGGACGTATTGTTAGGATGGTTTTGGTGATTCTCTGGCTTGGATAGGCCTAATTACAAAGGAAACTCTGCCGAATTTTTTGAAATATTTGGGACTTAGTAAAAAAAAATTCATCGCCTACAGAGTGGGCTTAACTGTTTTGTGAATGAATGCAAGAATTGGAGAAGAGTTAAAATTTATGATGATTCGTGTCTCCATAAGCTTGTGAAAGAGTGAGCTTAACCTCACTATACTATTGTGGCATCATTAGGGCAAAAGTATTGTTGGGTTGTTGAATGTATCCTGATAGATGGCTTTGAGCTAAGTTGGAGAGGTATCCATTGATTAGCTGATTGCGCAGTTACGTGCTATGTTGGTGATGTCTTAAAGTATACTGGTGAACCAGTTCTGGTTGCAGAAATTAAACCTAGAATGGCACGAGTGAAGCAAGATTTTGACAAAAGTTATATGGTGCTTTCATAGATGTGAGAAAATAAAAGGATGTATCGAGTTGTTGTTGATAAAGAATGCTCAGTGTATAGAGAAGGAAGATACGTATATGTATTGAAAGGAGGTCATATCCTTCGACGTTAGAGTGCCAAAGAGGCACATGTAGTTTTATTAGCTGAGCAAGCTAAATGCAAGTTGAATAGAGTGAATGACTCTTGAGAATGATTTTAGATGTTCAAAATTTTACATGTAATAGTCATGTATTCTAAGATGGTGTATATGACTAAAGACAGTGTTTTCATTAAAAAGGATTAAGACTTGTGGTATATTGTGTTAACTACGAGATCCTAAGTATTAGTATCAGGAAAGTTGTGGTAACTATTTCAAATTCGCAAGAACTGCTTCAAAACAAAAATATTATGGAATGTGATCATTGGAGAAAGTATTCAGTGGCCTACGAGTATTAAACAATGTGGCCTTATGTTTGAATCTCCTGTGGTGAGCCTAAATTGAGGCATTGTAATGCTACAACAAGAGAGAAAATCAAATTAATGATGTAAACCAAATATGAAAATTGTGATGGTTGTTCTTGTTCATTATGAGAAAAATGGGAGTTATTCTGGACCTTTGAAAGGTTATCATACTAGTTCAGTGTGATCAGAATCGGCTTAAAGTCGATAGATAGATTTAATGTGATTAATGACTCTATGGCAGGCCAGATGTGTGCATCTTTATAACGCGGTCCTTATGGAGGAGTAGTTAGGTTGATGCTTCATTGTCAGATATCTTGCGTGGTGATGCATTATGCCGTGTGATTTGTGAAACAGCTTGAGAAGTTGTTATGTGTTCAGAATCCGTGTAAGAATGATGTTGCCTGAGCAACTTGGAAAGACGAGATCATTGAAGTTGAGATCAGTGCAATCTAAGTATGTGAAGTGAAATTATAGAGCTAAGACCATTGTTTGGCTCAGAATGAAATGATAGCTCTTGTCAAGAGTATAGAACTAATGAATTGATGTTTCGGTAGTAGTTATGGATGTGTTCAGGTCTCATCTGTTGTGTCAGCATTGTAAGAATTTGAACAAGATCTGTGTATGTCATACAGAGCATGGGATGTGTAGTGATTCCTCCTAAGAGACTGAATAAATGATCTTAGGATGATTATGGGAAAAAGGATATTGCTCAGTGGAAGTGAAAAAGACAATATGATTAAACTGGTGATATTTCAGTAGTATTGCGGCATGTTCTTATTGGGTCCATTGGTGGTATTCAGGTTTGTTCGGTATCAAAGGTAAACATGGAACATCTTTTATGGAATGAATGAGTATCAAATGTGGGCATGTATTACATTGATGAAGGATACGATGATTCGATCGTTATTGAACTTGCTAGTAATATGGGGAGATCTATGAGTTGTTGTTTTTTCTATGCTGTGAGATGCCCTGATTTGTTGGATATAGGTACATGTGGTATGGTTCTATTGAGGATTCATGGAGGAAGTCGAGCGGGAAGAGTAGTTGAGTGTCGGCTTGGTAAATGGAGAATTGATTATGACCTATCGGGGTAGATTCATATGTTCTATTCTATAATATGAGACAAGGCCTCGGCTTTGTGACGTAATGGTATTGAGTATGTTCAGACTATTCCTTATTGGTATGTGGATTACGCAAGTTGTGGCTTAGTCCTATGATAAGGTGTCATATCACCAGAGTGGTGCGTTGAATTTGAGATAATTGTTGGGGTCATTAATGAATGCAAACAGATGTGATTTTGATTGACTAGAGAGTTTAAATCAAGGGTTGGCTCAAAAATCGATTGTGGCGTTAGCCAACAGGGAAATAACCTTATGTATGGGTGACCTGAGGAATGGAAACCGTTATCACGTGTTTTATTTACCGTTGGCAGTATATGAAAGTGTTGGAATAAGACTAGCTAATAAAAGGGTCTACATCGATATTTGGTTGTCGTGGGCAACTATTGTGAATGGAAGTTATCGCTACATGTGTCTGATTTATGTGGTGTAGCATATGATCACAGCCGAGGTTGTAGGTATGGGTTAATGCAGTTGGTTCGAGTTTATTCTGAGTAATAGTGAGGTTTTGATCTCGTGTAAGATTTCAGAAGGTGAAATGTAGTTCTATGGTTTATGGACTAGATGGATTGTAAAATTTCAGCTAAGTTGTGTTGTCGGGCCTATATGAGGTAGGGTGACGTGGGATCACCGCGGGTATATGCTTGGTAAAATTATTCAGCTGTTGGTTGACTTATAGAACAACTTTGGGTCCGCTCAAGGACGAGCGTTTGTTTAAGTTTGGGAGAATGTGACGACCCGACCCGTCGTCTCAGGTATTACCGCCCCGTTTTTCCCACATTGTGTTGCCTTATGTTTCATTATCAGTTTTAGGTGCGTTAGAATTTAATTGGAGTAATTTTGGTAAAAAATGAGGCATTTAGTCTCTTTTGAGAAGACTTAAGTTGGAAAAGTCAACTGCATGTTGACTAGTGAGTAAGAGGGCTCATAATTGAATTTCGATAATTCGATTAGCTCCGGGTGATGATTTAAGGCTTTGGAGCGCAATCGAAAATAATTTTGGAGGTCCGGTGAAGAAGTTAGCCTATTTTGGAGAAGTTAGTATTTTGGCGGATTCCGGTTGATAGGTGATATTTTGATCCGAGAATCGGAATGGAATTCTGAGAGTTGCAGTAGTTTCGTTAGGTGATTTTGGACTTATACGCAAAATTTTAGGTCATTCGGACATCGTTTGGTCGGGGTTTTGATTGAATGAGAAATTTGAAAGTTTTAGTTTAACTTAGGCTCGAATCCGTCGTGATTTGATAATTTTTGTGTTTATGGACGTGTTTTGATTGTTGGAACAAGTTCCTATGATATTTTGGAGTAGATTGTTATTTTTGGTTGAGGTCCCGGGGGCCTCGGGGTGATTTCGGGGGTTTGAACGGATCGTTTTTGGTTGGTTAGGAGATCAGAATTTCTGTCATAAATGTTGCAGACTTTTGTTCAATGCGATCGCATGAGTACTGTTGCGATCGCATAGAAGGTTTGGGAAGGCTTTGATTTTGTTCAATGCGAGAAGGGTATGCGATCGCAGAGTTAGCAGAGATTGTTCTGTGCGATCGTAGGAGTGAGTATGCGATCGCGTAGTGTAATGGGCCGAGATTTTCCTGAGGGTGGCATTTGTGTTGTGCGATCGCGGAATGTGCATTGCGATCGCATAGAGTCGAAATACGAAGCAATGCGATCGCACAGTAGGCGTTGCGATAGCATAGGCCAATTTGGAGGCCTGGAAAAGTTGTTCAATGTGATCGGAGTTGGGTTGATGCAATCGCATAGAGTAAAAATCAGGACTGGACAGAATGATTTATAACATTTCATCCGCGAACCAAACCCATTTCTCACCATTTTTTTAGCAAGCTTTGAGATCTTTGGACGGGAATTCAAGGGGTATCGACTGGAAATAATTGGAGGTAAGTTTTATGAGTTAATTACATATTTTTGTACAAGAATCTTCCATGGAATTCATGAATTTATGGCTAAAAATTAAGAAATTAGGGCTTGGAGCAAAAACTTAAAATGAGGATTTGAAGGGCCATTTGTGGTCCGAATTGAGAGTTCTTGGTATGTAAAAACTCGTAGCGAGATGAGGTTTCCAGAAATGTGAATTTCGTAATTTTTTATAATGTGGGCTCGGGGCTCGGGTTTTGCCTATTTCGTGTTTTTGAGTATTTTTCGAGTTCTTTCGATTTGGTTATGTCCCATTAGCATATTATGATGCATTACTTAAGATTTTGGATAGATTGGACGCGCGTGGAGGCTGGTTTGAGGAGCAAGGGCATCGCGGGCTAGAATTTTTGCCGGTTCAAGGTGGGTAATATTTGTAAATGATGTCCTGAGGGTTTGTAAACGCCGAACTTGCACATCTTAGTATTGTATTGAAGTGACTTGCATGCCGGATAACTAGCGTGGGGTAGAGCACCATTGGGATTGTGACTTGGTACGTCCCGCTTAATAAAAATACTACCTAATTGCTTGAAGTTGAATTGATACCCTAATAAAGACATTAGTTATCATGAACTCGACTGATTGTCATGTTATTGGGCTTCGTGCCGAATATTTGATTCATTCAGGATTTAATATCACTGTCTTGGCACTACTGTGCATATTTTTCATCTAAGACTAAGGTTTTAAAAAATGGTATTTTGCAACTCAGCTTTCTTTAATGATTGGAAAACTTAACTGATATTTTAGCTGAGAACTGCCATGTGACTAGTGCCCAACAGGCTTATGTGTATTCATGACTATGCATGGATCGGGCTGCACGCCGCAACGGATGTGATAATTATATATATCGCGCTCGGGCTGAAGGAGCCCTTCCGGAGTCTGAACCCCTTACAGTGAGCGTCGGGTGCCCAGATGGATCGAGTACGCGCCGTAGTGGTCATGTGCATTGCATTGCATTCATGCATTGGTTGTTGTTTGCTACGTGGCATGACATTTAACGCTCATATATATTATTGGCATGCATGTATTACTTGCCTTGTTGATCAGACACTCTGGTGTAAATTATTAAATGAGAGTGAGCCGGAGGGACTGATTTGTGTGCAGACTTGCACTACTTGATATTGATGTCACATGCTTAACTGTTAAAAATGAAAGAAAGAGATATTTTCAAAAGGGGTTTTCAAACTTAGCTAGATGTTTTATAAAGGATTTTCATGGAAAATACTACTGTCTAATATGTGTTGTACGGTATTTTATAGCATGAGGTAGTGCTCTTACGTGGTTCTTTCTTTTCAGCATTATTTACATTTATTACCGCTGAGTTGGAAGTACTCGCTTTACTCTCTGCACCATGTGTGCAGATGCAGACATTTTGGGAGCTTAGCTGAGCTCATCGCTGATCTATAGTTTTATTGGAGTTGTCGAGGTAGCTGCCTGACGTCCGCAGGACCCGACTCCTTCCCTATCTCTTTATTATTTTCCGCAGTTTTGATCATTTGTAGTATGAAGTTTTATTACTCTGTATTGTAGAGGCTCTAGACTCATGACACCTAGATCTTTGAGTAACTATTCATTATGATTCTATTTAAATAATATTCAAATAGTTGATTTTGAGCTTCATGCTCGGGTTGAGTGAGTAAATGGTCGGGCTTGCCTAGCAGTTGTGTTGGGCGCCATCACGATCGGATTTGGGATCGTGACAAACACCGTCTTTTCATATTAATTTTAATAGACTAGTGGCTACTTTTGCTCAACATTAAAAATGCTTGATAAAAAGTAAATACCACTTTAAAAAGTTGCTACCCCACACAATTTTTACACTAAACTATTCATGTGTAAATTGTTCAGCAACTATGAATGTTCTTCGAAAAGTCAAATTTTTCGCATCAAGTGAGTGTTTTTTCTCCCTTATTATTGTTTTTTCATTTTAATATTTTTAACTGTCTTTTATTTTATGAAATACAGGTAGAAAATCCTACATAATAATTTTCTCTCCTTTGTATTTTCTAAGAAAATGCACTTAGTTTAGTTATTTTACTATTAATGAGCTAAAGTTCATTTATTTCAATGAGATAAAAAATAGTTTGGTAATTTTATTATAATAGTGAGTAAAAGTTCATTTATTTTAATAAACTATTTATGTTTTTACTTCTTTATACTTTGGATTCTCTTAATAAAATTCCTGGCTCCGTCAATATTTTGAGTACACATAATATGCAGGTGCAATTTCATCGATCTACAACTAGTTAACTTGACTAAAATATGAACCTCGACAATTAAGCCACATTTTTGTTTTACTACAATTTGAGAATGTTAGTATATACAATTAGTTGAGAAGATTTCTTCCTACTTAAAACCTAAAGCGAGGATACTCATAAATGACAGGACAGACCGGTGCATAAAGTATTTTATATTCATAGAAGGTCCAGGAAAGAGTCGTACGGCCAAGAGGTATATGATGTAGGCATCCTACCCAGAGGCGGACCCCCGATTTGAGCACAACGGGGGCACTAATGTATGCTAATAACTAGTGATAAAATTCAGTTTAAGCGTGTTGCGAAATTTAAAGATTCTAATTTTTTTCTTAAATAAAAAGTGGTCAGTAATCAAAAGGGTTCGAACTTCAAATATTATTAAAAAAAAACTTACTAAAGAAATCAAGATTAAATGTTTGTTAATAGTCAAAGAATCGAAGAAGAACTCTTAGTTCCCATTACCGAGTCGGAGTTGACAATATGCTACTTTGTCCAAGTAATTATTGAAGAGGTTGTGGTAGAAAGATTAGTATTTTTCTATTTGTGAAGCAATAAGTTGCAACTTGAGGCTTTTAATTTTAAGGATGGAATTTAAATAAGAACAAAATTAATTAAGTACTAAACTATAATTTAAGAAAAAAGAGAGAAGTAAAAGTAAAAAATAAAGCATATTGCTATTACATATAAATTATACTGAATATAAAGAAGTAAAGTATTAATTATGTTCAATTGAAAGAAGTAAACAGAAAAGGTGAAAATGTTAAGGGTTTTGAACCTAGGTCATACAGTGACCACTTGACAAGAGAGCCTGTGACAAACTATATATATATATATATATATATATATATATATATATATATATATATATATATATATATAGGTTTTTTTGGAGTTTGGTCGTAGCCTCATCACTACCTCGTCGGGGTTAGGCCAGACACTTACCATAATGTACGCATTAGTGACTGATTCTACAGCTCGAACCCATGACTTATAGGTCACACAAAGACAAACTTTATCGTGGAGATTCAATGTGAGGATAGTCATAATAGATGAAATATGAACCATTCAATATTCAATAGATAGTACATCATATGGTTCTCATTTTTGGACCACCAAACTTCTCTTGAGTATAACAATAAGCACATTAAATAGATTTTGTCTTGTATTATGTCCCCATATGGTAAGAGTTTGTGGAGGTTTTTGTTGGTGCAGTAAAATACAATGGCTAAGATTTCCTCTTTGTAAATGCTTGGCTCCAATTGTTTTCCAGTTTCACAAATGATCCATATGGTAAAATCAAAAGGCTATAGCTTCTCCAAATACTATAAAATGTCAGATCAAAGTACATCCACATGATTTGGATTGACCTAAAGAATATAAGAATCTTTATCATGGTCCTTTATGTACCTGCAATGTCACATGACTACACAATCATGGAGATATAAAGGTAGAAATGTGGAAGGTCAATTTACACGTTGTGGTTCCGTAATTTACACCTCCTTATAGTGCGGCCCTTCCCCAAACACTACATGAAAGCAGGATATTTTATGTGTACTTGTTACATTTTCGCACTCATATATGAGGTTTGAAAAGCACTGGGTTCTGTCGAACTCTCGAACCCATGGTGAATAATGTAGTTGCAATATCTTTATACTCTATGGTTGCTCTGTGTCTCTTCCACTTTACCTGCAAAAGAGAGATGAGAAACTTAGCTTGTTCCTTTTAGGACTCCAGTAAACAGGTTATATGAACCTATCGTTTTGTAGCTTAATCATAACTTAAATATTCTATTAACTACTTCTGATAAGCCATGAAATTACACTTTGCTTTAAGCTGTAAAACTTGTAATGTAGTAGCAACCAAATACATGATATAGACCAAAGCTACTGAGTTTTGTCGAACCTGTATCATAAATGGTACATCTGCCCCGGGCTATAGTCACTTTCTTTAGCCGCTTCAAACCATCTCCTCTCAAATACTATCTAGTTTGAAGCCTTTGACAAGATCAAAGGCCTTCGCCTAATTCTAATGTTATTTGCAGAATATCTTCAATCTAGTCATGTTTGAAGCAATGAACCAACGTCACGCTTAACTCAATATAGACGCAGTGTAAGAACTTAGGCCACTCCTCTCTTTAAGTAGAATCAGGATGGAACTTCTACAACCAAATGGTAGTTTAAAGGTTTAAGTCATGTGAATAATATGCAGGAACATGTGGAATGCAGAGTAAAGAGGGAACAGAAAAGCCCAATTCTTCACATTGTAAAGCCTCGAATGCTGTGTTTATGATACATTATTGCGCTCTAAAAATGATAAATTATACGGCGAGGATAGATTATTTGTTCCTAGCTAGGTACATATTGCACTGTTGGATTTGACAAAAAAAAAAGATAAATATAAAGAACCAGAAATGTAAAACAACGCAAAAAAATGGCAGAGTAGAAACATCTCACAATGGCAGTGGCAAAGAGAGGATTGTGGTTAAATTCAAATTGAACCTTGATCATTAGAGAATTGCTGCTCATTAGCTCCTTTGCAATTCTCTGAGAACAACAAAAGCTGGTTCAAGATTCATAAAACTCAAAATAGAAACAAGAAATGCAATTTGTCAACTCAAACAAAGACTCACAGATAAGCGAGCACGAGTTGTTATCTCCTTGTATAAACAGTAAGAGACATGATGGGGCGGGCAAGCTTTTGAAAGCAATCAAAGTGATTGACAAATCTCTGGAAAAAATTGCAACATTGGTGAAAATGAATATACATATGCTTTAACTCCTTAACATAGCATGTAAATCAAATCAGTGGCAAGGGCCAATATGAGAACCAATCTTTCTTAGAAGTCACAGATCAACTGGTAAATACAACAACCACAACAACAAACAACGCCTCAGTCTCGGAACAATACTGGTAAATATAACCAAAAAAATCTGCTTTATGCAATGTTAAGAAGATGCTAAAACCACACAAGAGTACAATTTCTGCAGGCTGTTGATGAGATAAAAGCAATATGAACAAAAGCTCAGTACCATTGTAACATCTTCAACTGGATATATATTGCGCTGGAGAAACAAGACAGCAGGTGGAGTAAAACTTGATAATCCTTTGCCCCGTCTCATACATAATCTCTTTTCTGCTTTCCCTTTCTTTTACCTGATACAAACGGAATACTGTTATAGTTTAACTCTTGGATGGTTAAAAGGAGGAGAAACCAAATCTATTTGTATTATTTTTCACAAGTCACAAGGCTATTAAACGAGCGGCGAAGGGATTCCAATAGTAAAAAGTTCTCAACATCTAGAATTTAATCAGCTGTCATGATGCAAGATGAAGATTATCCCCTTTAAAAAAGCTAAGAAAGCCAATTACATGTCAATCTTTTTCCCCATTAAAAATGCGTTCAGCGCCTGTTCTATAATTCCAGCTTAACAATTGAACACCTGAAATCTCTTGTTAGATATTACCTGGGGATGTCACCTGTCATCTGAGTAAAAAGTGTTGCTTCTTTGACAGTAGTTGATTTGATTGGCAACAAACATAAGGTCAATGGTTATTTGTTCTTCTAAGTCTGTTCTTCCCAAAGTTATCAAAGGCGAAAAGCACAAAAAGAACTCTAGGTTTGTTGGGGCTTTAAGCGCAAACTCGCAAAGCGCAAATAAAGCATGGGCTTTAATAAAAAAGGCGCAAAAGTAAAAAATATGCATGTAGTCCAAGACTAATCATTATAAGCATGAATAACAAATATATGAACAAAAAAATTGAAAAAAAAATCACGATAAAGTGAAATACTAATTTGCTTAAGGTCGCCTTTTCAAAATTACACTCAGAAAAATTATGCCTTAGAGCTTTGATGCGACACTAAAGCGCCCATAAAGCGAGGCGAAACGCTCAACGTGTTTTGAGCATAGCTTCAGGGCTTAAGTACGCTTTAAGCGCGCCTTTGACAACACTTGTTCTTCCAAAACAAACAAAAAAATTACAAGAGACCTTTGGTTAGATTCTTGTAAACAATAAAAGCAGGATAAAAAAAGCTCCCCTTTATATTATTAGCACAATGAAGATTGAAATATAACATTTTCACCCATGCATGGGTAGAAATAAACACAGATCTCCTAGAAGATACTGTTAAATTGCCAAATATATGTCATAAAAAGTAGTATGCTTTAATTTTCTTTCTATAATCTTGCACACACTCAGTTACTTTATTCATCAAGTACAGTAAATAACTAGGCAAATCTATCTGGAAGATAAGAGTTTTGCTTCAACAAACTGAAAAAATATTCTGCAGCTGGGGTTGAAGTAAATAAAAGCAACAACTCCTATGAATGCCACAATGCATGATGGAACAAAAGTTTCCAAAAATGAATCTTTGAACAGATCATTTTCTCCTGGATTTGGATATGATACTGCAGTGCTCCTTCTGCAGTTTTCCTCGAGAGGTAATCCACAAAGGAAAGGATTGCCTTCGTAGCTGCTCGCTTCAAAGGTTGCAAACTGAGCCTTCCTATCCAGTGTACGTCCTGATAAATTGTTGTTTGCCACTGAGAAGACTGATAGAAAGTTTAACTGAACCAAATCCGAAGGAATTTCACCACTCAGCTTATTGTCGGATAAATCCAAGCTTTGTATTTGCTTCAAGTTGGAAAACGTCCTTGGAATGGATCCATTCATTTGATTATGAGATAAATTTAGAGTATGAATATCACTTAGGAACCCAAGTTCAGGAGGAATTGGACCTGCCAACTTATTCATAGAAAGATCGATCCCAGACATGAAATACAAGATATTTCCTGTGTATGATTCAGACCTACTCTTTGAAATAAATTCTATTTCTTCTGCCACATCTGATGAGTAAAATCCGGCTGCAACATATTGGTTTACACCAAGTATGCTTTGATATTCGTACGACCTGAAGGATCGATAAGCTGTCCACCCATATTCATCAGTCTCAAAGGTTTGATCATTTGTTTTCTTCTGACCAAAAGGTATATCTTTCAAACATGAAGGTAGCCGACCAGAAAGTCTATTGGAAGAGAGATCTAGTATGCTGATGTTTTTAAGCTGACACAGCTGAAAAGGAACGGAACCTACAAAGCCGTTTCCCTTCAATAAAAGATTCCTCAAATTTGATAGTACACTGATCCACTTTGGAATTTCCCCTGATAGTTCATTATCCCTCATATCCAGTGTCACAAGGGAAGATGATCTATAGAGAGCTCTCGGCAAAGATCCTGAGAGTTTATTTCCTTGAAGGTGTAAATATCTTAGTGATGACAGATTGAAACAAGGAGGTACGTTACCAGAAAGACTATTCCATGAAAGGTCTAAAAAACTCAGTTGCACTACTCTGCAAAAGCCCGTAGGTATATGACCGTTGAACGAGTTTCTGGATGCAACAAGGGATCCAAGGGAAGAGAATTCCCCTATCCAATCAGGTAGTTTTCCCGAGATTGAGTTATTGCTTAGATCCAACAGGCTCAATGAGGAGCTTGTAAGAAGTCCAGGTAACAACTGTCCTGAAAAGTGATTATTATCCAAATACAATAACTGGACTGATGTAAGGTTCCATTTTCTGGGAAATAATTGGCCCTGCAGATTATTATGTGAAAGCTTCAGAGCAGTCAACTTCTTGCAGCCCATAACAAAATGTTCAGGTAATTCTCCAGTGAAATTGTTGCTCGACAGATCCAATGAATACAACCTACTCATGTTGCCGATTGAAGGAGGAATACTACCATGAAATGAGTTTCTAGACATGTTCAAATACTCCAAATTTGGGAGAATATGGCCAATAGATGCTGGAAGCGGGCCTTGAATATCATTCTTCCACATATCAAGCCAAAATAAATCAAGATTTTTAAAATCAGCAGGTAACACAAATTGACCCGTGAATGAGTTTTCTGCAAGACTAAGGAACTCCAATCTTGTGTTGTTATTCAGTAACCAAGTGGGAACCTCTCCAACCATAGCATTGTAACTGAGGTTAACAAATCTTAATTCATGCTGGGTCAAAAGAAAGCTCGGAATAGATCTAGTTGGCTCATTGATTTTGCAGTTCGATAATCTTAGGACTTTTAGCTGAAATAAAGGTTTCCAGGGTGTATTTTCTGTGTCTACATGCAACTCATTGTTAAGGCTATCAAGTTCGAGAACCTCAAGATTGGAGTTGTTAGCAAATGAGCTCAATGAGATGGACCCTTCAAAACGGTTCAAAGAAAGAGAAAGGTATTCGAGGGACTTGAGCCTAAGGAGATCAGAAGGAATGGTTCCCCCAAGGTTATTTTCAGAAAGTTCGAGGAGACGGAGAGATGTTAAATTGCTGATACATGGAGGAATAGATCCTTTGAGGCTGTTTCGGCTAATATCCAACTCTTGAAGGCTTCGCAATTTGCATAAACCTGAAAGGTGAAAAATTGCATGGTCACTGGCCACAAAGACGAGAGCAAAGAAATCTTTCTTCATAAAAATAAACGCAGGTAGGGGGGCATGACAAGTGATAGCTTCATCTCTATATTATTGGGAAAACTTTAACATGAAGAACAAAGATAACTCCTATAGTTTACCAATCTCACCCAATTTAAGATTCAAACAAATAAATTTTTGAAGTCCTAACTGCATGACTATCCGCCAATATCTCCAGCAAATCCACTTTAATACGCTCAGCCCCGGAGAAACCGCACACTGTTAGAGCACTGATACAAATTTTTTGAAAAACGTATGAATAACTAATGCAACTTATGATGCATGTTCATTGGTTAAAGATCCGGCCATTGTAAATAATCTTCAGAGCTCATATATTGGATTAATAATGTAAACTAATTTGAGTATCTAGAGCAAAGAGAGCACACCTTCCTCTGGAAAAGAGCCATTTACTTTATTGTTTCTTAACGATAAGCTCTTTAAAGATGTCAAGGCCCCAATAGATAGAGGCATCTCACCAGAAATATCATTAAAACCCAAGTCAAGCATCTCCAGACCCCTCAATGTCGTCAACTCTGTGAACAAACAAGTCAATTAGGGAACTAATGGTACAACTGCACAAGGCATTTTTTAAAGTTTTCCCAGGGAGAAGGTACAAGGTACTGCTTCATTACCTTGTAATGTTGAGAAATTTTTCAAATAATTGAAACTAAAGCTCAAAAACTTTAAAGATTCTAGGCCATTGAGGGATGGAATTTCTGTAAGCTGGTTATAACTCAGATCCAACATCTTTAATTTGTTTAACTTCTGCATTCCATTAAAGCCTGCAAAAATCAATCAAGAAACTTACATACTTGTCTGTAAGAATCTGAGCTTTTTCCAGCTAAAACACAAGGAAAAGATAACAAAGCATCAAGACGTTAGAACAGTTGTCAAGGATGCTTTTTCACGGATGCAGATATATTACGTCCTTGGAAGTTGGCGTCAATTCTCAACTTTCAGCTGTGCTACACGTATCCGAACCAACGGTCGAACTATTATAACACAGGAGCTAAAATAAATTGAGTTGTTTCCAGATTGTAGACTCTAGACAATTACAACTATTCCAAATTCAAATTGTCTCTTATACACCACTAAGTTTTATCCTTAAACCTCAAAATTAGCTTTGCTTCCTTTTTTGTTTGAAATCCCAAAAACAGCCTCTTAAAATGTGAAAAAAGAGAGAAAAATAAGCTTATTTATCAACTTGTTAAGTACTCAATGTCCTACAAGAATTCTTGTGGGAAAGTACGCCTGCATTTTTCGTCGGTAGTTTATCTTAGACTTAAGAGTTCCAGTTGTTGTTAATACTTCGCATATCCAAAGAAAAAACGCTAGTTACTGTTAGAAAGAAAAAAAAAAGAATCTCCCTTATTCCATGTTGAATATCGTATCTACCGTTTAAGGAAATCTTTTGCTACCCTCCCTAGACCCAACTAGTGGGATTTTACTGGGTCGTTATTGTTGTTGTTGTACCATCACTATCTAGTAGGAGGTAAGTTATAGTGATATTCAGATATGCATTTCCAGCAAACATTTTAAGACCTATGCCAAATGAAATAACTTTCGGTAACAAAAGTACAGAACAAATATCCTGCAAACCAGTATCAGAAAACCAATCCAGCATGATACCAGAAAATTTTTCGGTTTCGTTATTCAAAGATGATATGTAACAAACGCATGGACATTTTTAACTGTCTCGCAATCACACCAAATAGGGTAGGTATCATATTATACTTCCTCTTTCCATTTTATGTGACAATATTACTATTTGGGAAGTAAAAGAGATTCCTTTAATTTTTTTAGTGACGGTGGTGTCCGAGCTAGATTACGCTCTCCTCAACTATTCCATCGGACACCTGCTACCTCCCACCAGCACAGCACATGTATCAGGTAAACAGATTTTTTTTATCACAATTTTTTTAAACACAAAATTTCAAGTTTTTTAATTTATTAAATATTGTAAAACCCACTGTAGTATTACAAGATTTTCACTATTTGGGGATTGTTATGAAGCCTTTTTCTTTGAATTATGAGCCATAGAGTTGATTAACAAAAACTTCTAACATTTATGTGGTATCATAGACCTTCAAAAAGTGAAGGTAAAACTTATTTGTGTTGGGTGTTTATACTAAACCATACCATTCATTAAGTGATTTTGTGAAGTGAAAAGTTAATTAACCATCCTTAGAGAAGTCTTTAAGCAAATGCATGTCATGTATCTATTAGGTTAGTGTAAAAACACGGTGCAAGTAAGTTTTTACCAGAACAAAACCTAGTTTGGCCAATCATCCTTGGAACCAACAAATCCATTTCTGAATAACACCACACCTAAATTTAAGTAGTTTGATGCTTGTACTCCCGATTATTCCGCATAAAATGGAAGAGCATATTAGTTGCTCCATATGAACGTAACACACACACAATAGCTACATAGGGAGGGGGTGACGATAGTCTTTTTCCAATAGGCTAGTTGCCCTCGGTCGAGTCCCCACGTCCGCTTTTCTCTACCCGCAACCCAATAAGCGGGCAAAGCCAACACAAGATTAGGGTCGTCTCCTTCATTCTATACTGACCCCGATCTAGGGGCTAACTTATTGGGAAGCCCGTTCCCACCACGCCGCCATCTAGCGGTAGTGACAACTCTCTTGTTCCCTGGTCAAAGACTTGGTTGGATGCGGATAGACTTTGAGCCTAACTAATGCCAACAGATATGGGATCTAACACACTGTTAAGAAAATGCTCAGGTAAAAATAGGGGTGGGCATACTTTGGGCAAACCCGAAATCCAAACCGAAATCCGAGTTTTTTGAATTTTTGGTTTGGATTTTTGGATTACGGATTGGATTTTGGATTTAATTTTTTAAAATTTTGGATTTCAGATTGGATATTGGATTTGGTACTTCAAATTTTTGGATATCCGAAAATCCGAAATTTTATACTTTATATTTAGTTCATTATCCATATGTCAATAGTAATAAGTTCAATACCATACACATTAGATATTATCATATATACAATATTAATTACTAAGTTATTATGAGAATACTTTCTATTTGGAAATGATTTTATTATTTCTATTTCTTATATGTCGTATTAATGTCTCTATTGTATTTTTTTATATTTCTTTATATAATAATTTCATTGCTTTAATATTTATTTAGATGATTGCGGTGAAAATGAAGAACTTTTCAGACAATTTAATATGAGTACTTCATTTGGATATTCATTTTTGTAAAAAGAAGAAACATCTCAAGTTATAAACTCAAAACCGAAAATCCAAAATATCCATACTGATTAATCCGAAACCGAACTTAAAAAATCAGATCCAATCCGAACTTATTTGGATTGAATTTGGATTGTCATTTTGTCAATCCGAAAACTGAAAATCCAAACCGAAATTTCATATGCAATCTGAACTGCCCGAACGCCCACCCTTAGGTAAAACTTACCTAAGACCATTCAACTCCAACTATTTTTAAATCACTTGAACCCCTTCGCCAAAATATTACACTATACATATAAGGTAAAGTCCTTCGGAAACAACCTCTCTACCTTAGGTAGTGGCAAAAGGGGTTTACCCGAACCCCCTTCACTAAAAAATAACATTGTATATATAAGGTAAAATCTATTTTTTACCTCTATATATTAAGTTTGAATCTCTTGACATAGCACAAAAGTGTACCTTAGTAGTCAAGGGAAAATCTTTGTAAGGTCGTAGGTTCAATTCCCATTAGCTACAATTTTTTTTAACTTTTTCCTTTTTGAACCCCTTAAGGGTTTATTGTTGTTGTTGTTAAATCCGTTTCATGTCTCTACATATTATAATTTAAATCTACTTTGACATAGTCCAAAAGCATAGCTCGGCATTACGAAGGTTCAAAACCTAAGTGAGGTTGTTGCTTCAATTCCGATCGTTCATAGTCTCTTGCACGAAATCCTGCGTCCGCAACTGTTTAAATCCCCAACCAATATGCTATCTAACACACACACAAAAAAAAAAAAAAAAAATGGAGAGAGAAGAAGGAAGAAAGAATCGACCTGTAATTCCATTAGAATTCAATCTTAACTCATGCAGCTCCTCAAAAGGAAGAAATAGAGAGGTTTCCAATGAGAAATCAACAGTTCTCCACAACTCTATTGCTCTTGTGCGGTTAAGAAAAAGTTTAGTCACCCTCTTTGTGGATTCACTGCATACAACTCTTTCCCATTTACAACAATCTTTTTCTTCTGTGTCACCCCAAGAAGAAAGAGCTGTCCCATTTGGATAGTTGAATGAATCTTTCACTTTTAATAGAGCAATCCTTTCACCCTCCCAGCAACCTAAGCTTCCATTAGCCAAATGGAGCAGAACCCACACCCTTAAAATCCCAAAAAACATACCTAACGATTAATTCTAACTGTTTAACGAGTTTTTTTTATATTTTCTTTTAGATCCCATTATCATAATATATAGTGTAGTGTAGATAATGGCTTTCTGGTCATGCGAATTGGAAAAGTTTGGTATGAACTGATTTATTTTGTACTTTTCAAAACAAGAAGTCCTTTTGTTTGTTGACTCCTCTCTTACATTTATACCCTTAGGTTTTCTTATTAACCACATTTTCTTAGGCCCGTTTACGTAAAATTGTTTTGCTTTTGGGCGGCGGGCGGCCAGTCCTCCATCATTTCCTCTCTGTCTCTCTCCATTGTTGGTCAACATTTTCGTCTGCCGAAACACAGAGTATCTCGTGTTCCTCATGTTGGGTGTTTATACCACGTTCTCCTTTTTCTTCTGCTATTTGTCTTAGGTGGAGGAATAACCAAAGTATTTGTTTCATCGTCCTCTTGCTCTTTATCTGATTCCGATGTCTTTCTGCAAATAGCAAATACGACCTTGAAGCTCTTCATATTACTACAACATTTAGGTCATTTTGGGATTTCGAACATCCAATTTTAACTTTTTTCGTTTATCATGAAGATGCCAAGGGTCTATTAACGTCTGCATACACCCCACTAGTCCGATTACCAAGTAAGTGTATGTATGGATGTGCACTCTATTTTATGTAGTTACTGTATTTTTTACAGGAGAGATTGCTATGATTGTAAGTCACCCGAGTTCCAGAGATTGTTAGTTCAACTCACCCAAAAAGAAGGTGGTGAATTTTTGGAGGAAAGGATACAACAACAACAACCCAGTATAATCTCACTTAGTGGGGTCTGGGGAGGGTAGTGTGTACCCTAGGGTAGAGAGGCTGTTTCCAAATAGACCTCCGGCATCCTTCCCTCCAAGAACTTCCCACCTTGCTCTTGGGAAGACTCGAACTCATAACCTCTCGGTTGGAAGTGGGAGTTGCTTATCATCATAGCAACCCCTTTTGGAGGAAAGGATAGCAAATCCATATGTGAAAACAGTTTCTCCAACCCAACCCAACGCCTACTTATTATACTAACCTAGACCCCACTATTATAATGGGTTGTTGTGATGGTCACTCTTTGGATGATTGTGATGTTATGCTTTTTTTTAATGCTCAGACGTTGATTGGTGAATAACAACACAATCGGTATTAAATTAATTCTGAAAAAAGGATAAAAGAATGGTACTGACACTGATAAAGTGTTTGATAAAATGTTCTCTCGGAAAATCTGTTATGTTCTTTTAGAGATGGCTATAATAGCATCACACTGATATTCCTCTGTCCTTAGCACCACCATGAGCATAAACTTGAAATTTAGAAATTCGATAGTTCATTTATTGCAAAAAAAAATGTTGAAACTATTTTTTTTTTGGGGGGTAAATAATAGGTGGAATATCATTACGTTAATGTAAATTATCAAAAGTAGCAATAAATAATAATTATTTTTTTCCTGGAAATACAACGAGATTGAGTAGGAATAGAACGACTCAATACAGAGGTACTAAGGCATTGACCCCCAATAGCATGATTGAAGAAGCTATAAGGATTTTTAATTGACTCTTAACCAGATTACAATAACATTGTGCTCTTAGTAAAAGGGGAAGGGTCTTATGTCCATTTTCGTTGGAAGTTGTGCGCCTACAAATTATAAGCTATTGATATTGCATTAAATTAAACAATTTAGGTTATGATTCTGCATCTTCTGTTTTTTCATACTTATGCAGCTTGGTGGGACTAAAAAAATTCTGAATTACACAAAGAGGGTTATAGGCTAATTCAACTTGAAGTATTGTAAGACCGTATCCTGTTAAGAGGTGAGAAATTTTACACGCTATTTTTGATAATCTTTGAAATTATTGTTTCTTAATTTAATAGGAGTTGCTTTGACATAAAATATGATTGTATTGGAGTTTTTAATCAGCATGTGAAATGAATAAAGAGAATGTCAGGTAACCAAAGCGGCTGCTAGGTAAGTTTTTTCAAATGTTGCCTTTTCTTTTTTACGTCTAATTTTTATGTGATTCTTATACTCTATCTTGTATAGGTTTTCCTGATAGGTTTCATTGGGCAGTGAAATTTTAAATTGATTCTGAATTTAAAATTATCAATTTTTTTTATTAGGATATTGAATCTTGAGACTGTGTTCTTTATTGCTATTGGATTTGCCTTCCCTGTATGCTAAGAATATGGATGATGAATGAAGTAAAATATCTTATGGAAAAAACATGATCTGGCGAGAGATTGAAAGGAAACTTCTAATTTTAGAGTAGGATGACAAAAATGGTAACACTTGGGATTCCCTATTATTTGCTCTCAAAGGTTGCTGTTTAACTGGCTTCTACAGGCGAGTTTATTCAGTATCCACCAATCGGAGAAATCACTGCGAAATGAAAAAATGGAAAGCTTACTTCCCCAAAGTTGCTTAGTGTTGCAAGTTTAATTAGCTTTTTCGATTAAGTATCCAAACAGAGATAGTTTGTTGTTTGCTACACATTTTCGTGTCAATATTCTCTCGCAGAGCTGTTAGCAATGCAGTCTGTTGTAAAGAATAGCAGAAAAAAAGTATTGTTTGGAAATCTTTTCTTAACCTAAAATCATTAACTAAAAGAGGAAGATTCAACTACGGAAGAGGAAGCTTTCAAAGGAGAAGAAAAATATTGGAGAGAACTTTGTTTAGGAAAGAAGACTTTCTTGAATTTGGCTTCATTACAAATGCATAAGATCACCCCTATTTATACTTCTCTAAGGATGGTTCTAGATAATATTCTAGAACATGTACAAGAAAAACCTAGTGAACCTTATCTTTCCATAATACTTTAGAATATCTAGATATCTATATAGATAACCTTATCTTCCCACAACATTTTAGAACATCTAAATATGTCTACTAAATATCAAGAATACTGCACTAGGACATTCTACATAATTCTATGTTTCTCCAAAAAATCACTTTAATTTTTCACACTCCTCGTTAAAGTGATTTTTTGGAATCTATCCCAAGCTTGTCGTGGAAGAAATCAATTGATGCTTTAGGACGTGTCTTGGTGAAGATCTCAGCACTATTGTTCTGGCTCGTCTTACTTCCCCAAATACTGAAGGTTTTTCAATTGGTCTTGCAAAGGAACATGAGTATGTGCTGACGAAATTTTCATCTCTAAAACGAGCTGGCTTGACAATAGTTCATTTTGGTCTTCCCGAACCATTTGAATCATCTTCTTGTTGAGTTTCATGTTTTTGAGGTCCAGGACTCCCCCTTTCTCTTAACTCCGCAATTGTATTATCTAGAGAAGCACCTGCAATGGGCAAGCTTGATTCTCCATTATTTATGGTTTTTGAACTCACTTCATCCAATGTAGCTCCATAATATAAAGACACTTCGTCGAATATGACATCCCTTGAGATAACAAAGAGATGGGTTTCGGGATCCATGCACTTCCATCCCTTTTTCCTTTCATCATATCCGACAAAGATGCATTTCCTTGCCTTGGAATCTAACTCACTCCGTTGAGAATCTAGAATGTGAACATAACAAATAGAGCCAAAAACCCTGAGGTGTTTCACTCTAGGCTTTTCTCCAAACATTAATTCATAGGGAGACTTCATATTGTTTGGAGAAAGAGTCATCATGTTGATCACATACGCTGCACATTTCATGCCTTCAGCCCATAAGGCTCTAGGTAAATTTTTGGCATGAAGCCAGCTCTTACATGTCTCAGTTAAGTGTCAGATCTTCCTTTCAGCCACTCCATTTTGTTGTGGCGTATCAGCACATGTCAGCTCTCTTTTAATGTCATGCTGACGAAAAGAAAAAAAAGAAACTCATCTAATGTGAACTCACCGCCATTATCAGTCCGTAACCGCCTTATTCTGGAATTGAGTTCACCTTCAACTGTTTCTTTGAACTCCACAAACTTACCGAAAACTTCTGACTTGTGCTTCACAAAATAAACCCAAGTGCATCTAGTAAAATCATCAATAAATATTAGCATATAAGAATAGCCTGAGAATGAAGGAGTTCTCGTTGGCCCCATCAAGTCACTGTGAATAAGTCTTATGGGCATTACACTTTGACAAGGATCTGTCAAATGGAAGACGTTGTGCCTTTCCATATTGACATCATTCACAATCTCCTCCACTAAAATTTCTTAAGTTAGGCAAACCTTTTACTAGATTCAATTTTACCATGGCTTTTAATTTATCCATGCTTAGATGTCCAAGTCTAGCATACCAAAGATGTGTATTATCATTGTTACTCATTTTCTCAATATATGAATTTGAGGCAGATAAGACATATAAATTGTTAACTCTCTTACCTGAGTGAATGATATCTGCCTTGAACACCTTGATATTTCGGAGGAACTTCACATCACATGGGCCAAATGGCAAATAATTTCCAGCATCTACAGCATTTGCAACTAAAAATAGATTTTTCTTTATACCTGGAATATGAAAAACACTGTTGAGGGTGATAGCGTCTTTTTGCTTCTCATTGATCACAACAGTGCTTTCCTTCTCCACATTATGGACTGTATTATCAGCTGTAGCAATGACATCATGTCCGTTGTATTCGTGAAAGGTGGAGAATTTGGATTGATCTCCGGTGAGATGGTGCCCACATCCTGAATCCACGATCCAGCCTCTTTCAAAATTTATGGAAGCCATGGCATTTATTGCTCGAGTCTCCGCTGCGAAACACTTTCCCTAGTCTTCTTCTTTTTCTTCTTCTTCAGCAACTTTCTTGGTTTGAGCCATATTGCTCTCCTTGACTCGACAATATTTTTTATATGCCCGATTTTGCCACAACGGTAACATTTTAAAAGCTTTTTACCGTTACTTGAAGACTCCCTCTTCTTTCCCGACGAGCTTGAACCACTTGAGGACTGAGACTGCATGCTATTTCTTGATTTCCCTCTATAATTTCTCTTATCGGCAACAAGAGCATTTCTTTCCTCTTCTTTGATAGATACACCAACCATTTGTTTGGCTAGTAGCTCTTGTGACGACAGCAAATTCTCAAATTCTTCCAAAGATGGTTGTTGAACTCATCCTTGAATCGATGTGACAAATGGAATATATTCTGACTTTAAACCACGAACAATGATTCTTCTTATTCGTGCTTCAGAGATAGCCTCATCCGGATTCAATAGAGAAATTTCGGAACACAGATTTTTAACCTTCAAAAAATACTCGGCGATAGAGAGATTACCTTGAGTGGTGTTAGCTAACTCATTCTCCAAAATCTATAGCCGAACTTCATACTTCTTGTTGAACAACCGATCGAAGGTCCTCCATATTTTATGAGTTGATTTACACCTTATAATATGATCAAAAAAATTAGAAGAGATAAACTTCTTCAAGATAAATTCAGCCTTAGCATTAATCTGCTCCCACTTCTTATGCGCATTGCTATTTTTCGGTGCATCAGCAGGAGGACTTATGTTACTTCCATTGACAACTTCCCATAAATCCTCACCTACAAGGTATGACTCCATACAACTCTTCCATACCTTTTAATTGGACTGGTTCAATAACTCCATCCCCAGTCCATTAACACGACCATAACTTCAGCACACGGGGCTGAAGTAGTAAAGGCACTTACAAAGAACTTAAGCATTTTAGTAGCCGGCTGAAGTTTTTGTTTAGTAACCCGGAAACTTCAGCTCTAGAGATGAAGTTTTGAAGTTATAAAATAAAAACTTCAGCTCTAGTTTAGAGCTGAAGTTTTCGTTTGGTAACCCGAAAACTTCAGCTATAGAGCCGAAGTTTTCAAGTTATAAAATAACTTCAGCTCTAGAGCTGAAGTATTCAAGTTATAAAATAAAAACTTTAGCTTTAGAGCTGAAGTTTTTATTTAGTAACCCGAAAACTTCAGCTCTAGAGCTGAAGTTTTTCAGTTATAAAGGTGTATGAGGACAAATCGGATGCAAAGTACGACCAGTTTGCATATACACGTGGCCGGTCCGGATGAAGTGCAAGATGGGGACGCCTCCTTATGAGGACGGCGATATTCGGGGGCGTCCTCACTTATGGCCGTACGTCGAGAAGGATACTATCCCACCCTTGAAATATTGAGTCGGCGGATCTGTCTAGGTGGACGTCCCCAACCTCCCCCGTTTTATATTTCGAATATACTTGTAATATCTTAGCGTCAATGTAATAGTTGGGCGAGGGGGCCTCTTCCCTATATAAAGAAGAGCCTCCCCCAATTTGTAAGGATCGGTCAATTTTTAATAAAACAACTCTCTCTCTATATATCACTCTTCTCTCTATTATCAACATTTCCACTGCTCATTTATTCTAAATACTACATTAAACTTTATTATCTTCTTGTAAAGGCAATCTACACACACTAATCCGACGATCATCTTCAATATATATTACCGTTGATTTCGATTATCCCTTTATTTACATTGATTGATTCGTTCAAAGGTATTCAACAACTTTTGAGCAAAATAATTCGGCGCCGTCTATGGGGATTTCGAGAATCAAACTCGTAGTATACATTTGCGAGATCCTATCATCGGAAAAAATTTCGGGATGGCTGAAAGTAACACGCGACCCAAGGTTGTGGCTGAAGTTACCACAAACCTCATGAGTGCCATGAACGAGGCTGGGGGAAGCACATCCATCAACGTTACTCCCTCTACCGCGCCTGAAGCAGAAACCTCCCCCATCCCTCAGGAAAGGGACTCCAATCCAAAAGAGGCACCTCCAGCGGTCAGAAGGCTACTGGAGGAATGGCTGACTAGCACCCTGAGCAGCTTGGTGAAAAAACCACCGCAGGGTTGCGAAAACGCCGCTCCGGCTACCAGCAACACCACCGCGACAGACGAATAGGAAGAAACATGGACCAACGGCCAACCTATCGAGACCCAGACGCACGATGACACATTGGCCTCCATCCTCAGAAAAATGAAGGAGATGGAGGGCGAAAACCAGGTCCTCCGTGACCAGATGAAGGAGCACCAAGACAGGGTTGATAAGATTCCCGGGGCACCTAAACTACTACCCAAGCGAGATGTAGGAAGGTTCGTGGAACAACCTTACTCCGAAGAAGCAGCGCCCTACACCATCCCGAAAACCTTCAAGATGCCCCCATACCTGAAGGTGTACGACGGAACCACCGACCCCGAGGATCATCTCATCCACTACGTCACCGCAGTAAAAGGTAACGATTTATCTAAAGAAGAGGTACCGTCAGTACTGCTGAAGAAGTTCGGCGAAACGCTGACCGGAGGAGCACTAATCTGGTACTCTCAACTACCCGCCAAGGCGATCTTGACCTTCGAGGAAATGGCTGATAAGTTCGTCACCGCGCACGCCGGTA